>JAWQEG010005227.1:0-10000 GCA_033782935.1 Petrolisthes cinctipes
GTGTTTACCTGACGATGGTGTTGGGTTCTCATGTTCTCCCTGTTCAACGGCACTGTTTACAAAAATGATTATCAGACAGTAAATAATATGTACCATTCGTCGGATTCACTGGATTCTTGTCATTCCTATACAGACAGATCACCGCCTCATATTTCCCAGATGGGCAATGGGAATTCTTTATCGTTCTGTGATATTGCCTCAGGTCAGCAGAAATCCCCACTAGCGTCACCGAATATTATCTCCTCTGACATGGATAGGGTGTTTAGATATGAGTTACATTCAGTACACCTCAGTAGTAATGGTGATGATAATAATGATGTAAAAAGTGGGGCTGATCCAATGTCCCATAAAATAAATACTGAAGATACAGAGGTACTTGAGGGTCTTCCGGCCGGCCCCCCACCCAAGAAACCACCACGGACCTTTGCATATGATATTTACAAGAACACCAAGCCGAGTAAACAAGCAAGTCAGTCTCAGAAAACGAGTGTAGATGTAAAGAATAAAAGCACTGAGGCTGATCCCTGCAGTCCACCACCTCCATATATGCCGTCCCTGTTAAAAAGAAATCCAGGTGCAATAACAACAACAACAACCCCTGCAACAATAGCTTCATCAGTCCCAAGCCTCCTATACGAAGCAAAAGCGACTTATCGAAGCAAGACGTGGTGTCACCCAAGCCTTCAGTGGCACCCAAACCCCCACACGTCCTGGCCAAGGCTAAGAGAGCGTCCCTGGTTGACCCTATTATTAGTAGTTACGATAATAATAATAAGGAAGAAGGGAACGAGGAGATGGAGGAGGCGGCCATGACCTCAGAGTTCCAGCGTCAGGCACACGTTCGATACAGTCTCCGTAGGCCCAAGAAACCCGCCCCAACGCCACCCACCACCACAACCACCTTTACCAATAACAATTCCGAAGACAGCAGCAGTGGGGTGAATATTAATGACACACGGGGCACTACGAATAAACCAAGTAGCCTCAATAATAATAACTCAAGAAGAAGAAATTCATTAAATATCAACAACAACAACAACAACACTGAACCAACGAGTAACAACAGTGAACGAGACCAGATAAATTCCAGTACTAAATTGTCATCCCCTTCTTCTTCTTGTTCCTCCTCCTCCTACACCAACACCAACAACAACAATAATACAAACACAAGAGACTATGAAAACGTACACTACAGAAACTCCAACAACAACAACAAAAAGTCACCCAAAGACAAAGACAACAAGAAGAAGGAGAAAGAGGAGGAGGATGAGAAGAAAACAACACAGAAGATAAATATGCGACCTCACTCCAACTCCTACCACTACTACCAACTCTTCCCCCCTCAGACCACAACAACAACAACAACAGATTATGAGGATGTGGTATTGTCGGCTCCTACACCAGTCAGATCATCATCATTCTCAGCTCAGAATTTACAAACACCACCACCACCTCCACCACCACCAATATCGCCGCCATTATCCTTCCTGGAAAGTGACCAACCCATGTCCCTCGGAGGTTACTCTTCCGTGGGCACTTCGATGACTCCTGCTGGTGGTGGTGCTGCTGCTGTAGATACGATGGGTCTGTCCTCCAAGCGTAGTATGAGTGATGAGACTTTGTATAAGGTGAGAAAACTTTGTATATATAAGGTAACTTTGTATAAGAAAGAAAAGATGTTGTGGTGTTGTGATTTGGTTATTATAATGGTTGTGATTGTTAGGGTTATTTACAGAAGGAGGGAGATGTTGTGGTGTTGTGATTTGGTTATTATAATGGTTGTGATTGTTAGGGTTATTTACAGAAGGAGGGAGATGTTGTGGTGTTGTGATTTGGTGATTATAATGGTTGTGATTGTTAGGGTTATTTACAGAAGGAGGGAGATGTTGTGGTGTTGTGATTTGGTGATTATAATGGTTGTGATTGTTAGGGTTATTTACAGAAGGAGGGAGATGTTGTGGTGTTGTGATTTGGTGATTATAATGGTTGTGATTGTTAGGGTTATTTACAGAAGGAGGGAGATGTTGTGGTGTTGTGATTTGGTGATTATAATGGTTGTGATTGTTAGGGTTATTTACAGAAGGAGGGAGATGTTGTGGTGTTGTGATTTGGTGATTATAATGGTTGTGATTGTTAGGGTTATTTACAGAAGGAGGGAGATGTTGTGGTGTTGTGATTTGGTGATTATAATGGTTGTGATTGTTAGGGTTATTTACAGAAGGAGGGAGATGTTGTGGTGTTGTGATTTGGTGATTATAATGGTTGTGATTGTTAGGGTTATTTACAGAAGGAGGGAGATGTTGTGGTGTTGTGATTTGGTGATTATAATGGTTGTGATTGTTAGGGTTATTTACAGAAGGAGGGAGATGTTGTGGTGTTGTGATTTGGTGATTATAATGGTTGTGATTGTTAGGGTTATTTACAGAAGGAGGGAGATGTTGTGGTGTTGTGATTTGGTGATTATAATGGTTGTGATTGTTAGGGTTATTTACAGAAGGAGGGAGATGTTGTGGTGTTGTGATTTGGTGATTATAATGGTTGTGATTGTTAGGGTTATTTACAGAAGGAGGGAGATGTTGTGGTGTTGTGATTTGGTGATTATAATGGTTGTGATTGTTAGGGTTATTTACAGAAGGAGGGAGATGTTGTGGTGTTGTGATTTGGTGATTATAATGGTTGTGATTGTTAGGGTTATTTACAGAAGGAGGGAGATGTTGTGGTGTTGTGATTTGGTGATTATAATGGTTGTGATTGTTAGGGTTATTTACAGAAGGAGGGAGATGTTGTGGTGTTGTGATTTGGTGATTATAATGGTTGTGATTGTTAGGGTTATTTACAGAAGGAGGGAGATGTTGTGGTGTTGTGATTTGGTGATTATAATGGTTGTGATTGTTAGGGTTATTTACAGAAGGAGGGAGATGTTGTGGTGTTGTGATTTGGTGATTATAATGGTTGTGATTGTTAGGGTTATTTACAGAAGGAGGGAGATGTTGTGGTGTTGTGATTTGGTGATTATAATGGTTGTGATTGTTAGGGTTATTTACAGAAGGAGGGAGATGTTGTGGTGTTGTGATTTGGTGATTATAATGGTTGTGATTGTTAGGGTTATTTACAGAAGGAGGGAGATGTTGTGGTGTTGTGATTTGGTGATTATAATGGTTGTGATTGTTAGGGTTATTTACAGAAGGAGGGAGATGTTGTGGTGTTGTGATTTGGTGATTATAATGGTTGTGATTGTTAGGGTTATTTACAGAAGGAGGGAGATGTTGTGGTGTTGTGATTTGGTGATTATAATGGTTGTGATTGTTAGGGTTATTTACAGAAGGAGGGAGATGTTGTGGTGTTGTGATTTGGTGATTATAATGGTTGTGATTGTTAGGGTTATTTACAGAAGGAGGGAGATGTTGTGGTGTTGTGATTTGGTGATTATAATGGTTGTGATTGTTAGGGTTATTTACAGAAGGAGGGAGATGTTGTGGTGTTGTGATTTGGTGATTATAATGGTTGTGATTGTTAGGGTTATTTACAGAAGGAGGGAGATGTTGTGGTGTTGTGATTTGGTGATTATAATGGTTGTGATTGTTAGGGTTATTTACAGAAGGAGGGAGATGTTGTGGTGTTGTGATTTGGTGATTATAATGGTTGTGATTGTTAGGGTTATTTACAGAAGGAGGGAGATGTTGTGGTGTTGTGATTTGGTGATTATAATGGTTGTGATTGTTAGGGTTATTTACAGAAGGAGGGAGATGTTGTGGTGTTGTGATTTGGTGATTATAATGGTTGTGATTGTTAGGGTTATTTACAGAAGGAGGGAGATGTTGTGGTGTTGTGATTTGGTGATTATAATGGTTGTGATTGTTAGGGTTATTTACAGAAGGAGGGAGATGTTGTGGTGTTGTGATTTGGTGATTATAATGGTTGTGATTGTTAGGGTTATTTACAGAAGGAGGGAGATGTTGTGGTGTTGTGATTTGGTGATTATAATGGTTGTGATTGTTAGGGTTATTTACAGAAGGAGGGAGATGTTGTGGTGTTGTGATTTGGTGATTATAATGGTTGTGATTGTTAGGGTTATTTACAGAAGGAGGGAGATGTTGTGGTGTTGTGATTTGGTGATTATAATGGTTGTGATTGTTAGGGTTATTTACAGAAGGAGGGAGATGTTGTGGTGTTGTGATTTGGTGATTATAATGGTTGTGATTGTTAGGGTTATTTACAGAAGGAGGGAGATGTTGTGGTGTTGTGATTTGGTGATTATAATGGTTGTGATTGTTAGGGTTATTTACAGAAGGAGGGAGATGTTGTGGTGTTGTGATTTGGTGATTATAATGGTTGTGATTGTTAGGGTTATTTACAGAAGGAGGGAGATGTTGTGGTGTTGTGATTTGGTGATTATAATGGTTGTGATTGTTAGGGTTATTTACAGAAGGAGGGAGATGTTGTGGTGTTGTGATTTGGTGATTATAATGGTTGTGATTGTTAGGGTTATTTACAGAAGGAGGGAGATGTTGTGGTGTTGTGATTTGGTGATTATAATGGTTGTGATTGTTAGGGTTATTTACAGAAGGAGGGAGATGTTGTGGTGTTGTGATTTGGTGATTATAATGGTTGTGATTGTTAGGGTTATTTACAGAAGGAGGGAGATGTTGTGGTGTTGTGATTTGGTGATTATAATGGTTGTGATTGTTAGGGTTATTTACAGAAGGAGGGAGATGTTGTGGTGTTGTGATTTGGTGATTATAATGGTTGTGATTGTTAGGGTTATTTACAGAAGGAGGGAGATGTTGTGGTGTTGTGATTTGGTGATTATAATGGTTGTGATTGTTAGGGTTATTTACAGAAGGAGGGAGATGTTGTGGTGTTGTGATTTGGTGATTATAATGGTTGTGATTGTTAGGGTTATTTACAGAAGGAGGGAGATGTTGTGGTGTTGTGATTTGGTGATTATAATGGTTGTGATTGTTAGGGTTATTTACAGAAGGAGGGAGATGTTGTGGTGTTGTGATTTGGTGATTATAATGGTTGTGATTGTTAGGGTTATTTACAGAAGGAGGGAGATGTTGTGGTGTTGTGATTTGGTGATTATAATGGTTGTGATTGTTAGGGTTATTTACAGAAGGAGGGAGATGTTGTGGTGTTGTGATTTGGTGATTATAATGGTTGTGATTGTTAGGGTTATTTACAGAAGGAGGGAGATGTTGTGGTGTTGTGATTTGGTGATTATAATGGTTGTGATTGTTAGGGTTATTTACAGAAGGAGGGAGATGTTGTGGTGTTGTGATTTGGTGATTATAATGGTTGTGATTGTTAGGGTTATTTACAGAAGGAGGGAGATGTTGTGGTGTTGTGATTTGGTGATTATAATGGTTGTGATTGTTAGGGTTATTTACAGAAGGAGGGAGATGTTGTGGTGTTGTGATTTGGTGATTATAATGGTTGTGATTGTTAGGGTTATTTACAGAAGGAGGGAGATGTTGTGGTGTTGTGATTTGGTGATTATAATGGTTGTGATTGTTAGGGTTATTTACAGAAGGAGGGAGATGTTGTGGTGTTGTGATTTGGTGATTATAATGGTTGTGATTGTTAGGGTTATTTACAGAAGGAGGGAGATGTTGTGGTGTTGTGATTTGGTGATTATAATGGTTGTGATTGTTAGGGTTATTTACAGAAGGAGGGAGATGTTGTGGTGTTGTGATTTGGTGATTATAATGGTTGTGATTGTTAGGGTTATTTACAGAAGGAGGGAGATGTTGTGGTGTTGTGATTTGGTGATTATAATGGTTGTGATTGTTAGGGTTATTTACAGAAGGAGGGAGATGTTGTGGTGTTGTGATTTGGTGATTATAATGGTTGTGATTGTTAGGGTTATTTACAGAAGGAGGGAGATGTTGTGGTGTTGTGATTTGGTGATTATAATGGTTGTGATTGTTAGGGTTATTTACAGAAGGAGGGAGATGTTGTGGTGTTGTGATTTGGTGATTATAATGGTTGTGATTGTTAGGGTTATTTACAGAAGGAGGGAGATGTTGTGGTGTTGTGATTTGGTGATTATAATGGTTGTGATTGTTAGGGTTATTTACAGAAGGAGGGAGATGTTGTGGTGTTGTGATTTGGTGATTATAATGGTTGTGATTGTTAGGGTTATTTACAGAAGGAGGGAGATGTTGTGGTGTTGTGATTTGGTGATTATAATGGTTGTGATTGTTAGGGTTATTTACAGAAGGAGGGAGATGTTGTGGTGTTGTGATTTGGTGATTATAATGGTTGTGATTGTTAGGGTTATTTACAGAAGGAGGGAGATGTTGTGGTGTTGTGATTTGGTGATTATAATGGTTGTGATTGTTAGGGTTATTTACAGAAGGAGGGAGATGTTGTGGTGTTGTGATTTGGTGATTATAATGGTTGTGATTGTTAGGGTTATTTACAGAAGGAGGGAGATGTTGTGGTGTTGTGATTTGGTGATTATAATGGTTGTGATTGTTAGGGTTATTTACAGAAGGAGGGAGATGTTGTGGTGTTGTGATTTGGTGATTATAATGGTTGTGATTGTTAGGGTTATTTACAGAAGGAGGGAGATGTTGTGGTGTTGTGATTTGGTGATTATAATGGTTGTGATTGTTAGGGTTATTTACAGAAGGAGGGAGATGTTGTGGTGTTGTGATTTGGTGATTATAATGGTTGTGATTGTTAGGGTTATTTACAGAAGGAGGGAGATGTTGTGGTGTTGTGATTTGGTGATTATAATGGTTGTGATTGTTAGGGTTATTTACAGAAGGAGGGAGATGTTGTGGTGTTGTGATTTGGTGATTATAATGGTTGTGATTGTTAGGGTTATTTACAGAAGGAGGGAGATGTTGTGGTGTTGTGATTTGGTGATTATAATGGTTGTGATTGTTAGGGTTATTTACAGAAGGAGGGAGATGTTGTGGTGTTGTGATTTGGTGATTATAATGGTTGTGATTGTTAGGGTTATTTACAGAAGGAGGGAGATGTTGTGGTGTTGTGATTTGGTGATTATAATGGTTGTGATTGTTAGGGTTATTTACAGAAGGAGGGAGATGTTGTGGTGTTGTGATTTGGTGATTATAATGGTTGTGATTGTTAGGGTTATTTACAGAAGGAGGGAGATGTTGTGGTGTTGTGATTTGGTGATTATAATGGTTGTGATTGTTAGGGTTATTTACAGAAGGAGGGAGATGTTGTGGTGTTGTGATTTGGTGATTATAATGGTTGTGATTGTTAGGGTTATTTACAGAAGGAGGGAGATGTTGTGGTGTTGTGATTTGGTGATTATAATGGTTGTGATTGTTAGGGTTATTTACAGAAGGAGGGAGATGTTGTGGTGTTGTGATTTGGTGATTATAATGGTTGTGATTGTTAGGGTTATTTACAGAAGGAGGGAGATGTTGTGGTGTTGTGATTTGGTGATTATAATGGTTGTGATTGTTAGGGTTATTTACAGAAGGAGGGAGATGTTGTGGTGTTGTGATTTGGTGATTATAATGGTTGTGATTGTTAGGGTTATTTACAGAAGGAGGGAGATGTTGTGGTGTTGTGATTTGGTGATTATAATGGTTGTGATTGTTAGGGTTATTTACAGAAGGAGGGAGATGTTGTGGTGTTGTGATTTGGTGATTATAATGGTTGTGATTGTTAGGGTTATTTACAGAAGGAGGGAGATGTTGTGGTGTTGTGATTTGGTGATTATAATGGTTGTGATTGTTAGGGTTATTTACAGAAGGAGGGAGATGTCTGTGTGTGTGTGTCGTAAACTGATGCATTTAATTCATGAGTTGCCTCCCTCCAACCCTCTCTCTCTCTCTCTCCAATAACCTGACGTGGTGTATAATTAATAAGTTTTACTGTTTCTCTCTCTCTCTCTCTCTCTCTCTCTCTCTCTCTCTCCAATAACCCGACATGTATAATTAATGAGTATTACCATTTTTTTTTCTCTCTCTCTCTCTCTCTCTTTCTCTTCAATAACCTGATGTGCATAATTAATAATTTATTAATTAAGCGAACAGACCAAAGGTAAAGTTAGTTAGTAGTGGATATGAATGGGGGCTGAATGGGGAGTAATATAATGTTGGTGGTAAATGTGGAACAGCTGCTCATTGTCCTCCTCCAAACTATTTCAAGCCACAACAGACCACCAATATTTGTTTTGTTATGTTAAGGGGGAAATTTTGTGTTGGTAAATCTGAAGCAACTGAATCCTCCAAACAATTCCAAGCAACAACAGAACACCACCATTATATTTGTTCATCTGGTCCTGTTGTTTCCTGGCAGACTTTGGAGGAATCAAGGCACTCCAATGTACCAAAAAAGGAATTACCACCTTAATCTGGTCTTGTTTGTTTCCTGGCAGACTTTGGAGGAATCAAGGCACTCTTAATTAAGGACCCTGTGAACGCATATGAAAACTGAAGGCTTCTGATTCCTCCTGACCATGCCATGAAACAAGCTCCTTCCATATAGGTGTGTGTGTTTCGTGGCAATATATTTGAAGGATTCGTTTACTTCCAATTTTCTGACTACATCACACACACACACACACACACACACACAGGGTGCCTTAATGTACAGTCATGGGTGATAGTGGTGGACCAGGGTACAACAAGGAGTTTTGGACAGTAACTAGACACAGTACCAACAAGTGAATTTTCCGAACCATTCTCAGCGTTGAAAGAGGTTTAGAAGACTCATTTTTTCTAACTCTATTCAGTAGCTCTCCACCACTCCTTGTACCCTGGTCCACCACTTTCACCCATAGCTGTACCAGATGTGTATTACCCACTTAACATTAATATAAGTACAGGGATAATGTCTGTTTTAATGTTCTGTAGGTGTGAATATTATCAATACTAATGCTTACTAGTTAATTAAAGCTCATGATGCCAGTGTTAGGAGTTGTGTGTCAGTCAGTCAGTCAGTCAGCCAATCAGTCAGTCAGTCAGCCAATCAGTCAGTCAGTCAGTCAGTCAGCCAGTCAGTCAGTCAGTCAGTCAGTTGTAAGGTACGGAAAAAAAAAACATCGCTTTTGGATATTAAACGTCACCGGCTGAAAAATAATACGATATGTTTGTAGTTACTCGCTTTGAAAATGTATTGTACAGTCAACAAAAATAAATATTGCAACCAACCACCCTAATATGGAAATTAAATTGTACAGTCGACAAAAAATAAAAAAGTATTGCAACCAACCACCCTAACATTGAAATTTAATTAACTACAGTATAATTTTCCACGATAGTTCCAATACTTCTTTTGCCGACTGTACATGTGGTGAAGCAGTGTAGTTAGTTAGTTAGTGAGTCATGAGTCAATCCAGATAATTATAAATAGGTGTAACTTACTCTGTACAGTGAATGTTTATAGTCGCTCTGAAGATTAAATTAACTTGGGAAATATTATGAATGGTCCACCACACGACGGAAAATACAAGACTTTTTTTTTTTTTAGCTCGTGTGATTACAGTATAATATTGTAACCATATTTCACATATTGACGCTCACGGTACACACACACACGCGCGCACATACATACATACAGCTGTACACACACACACACACATACACTCCACACATACACCACACACACACATACTCCACAACATACACCACACACTCACATACACATAACACATACACACACACTCTCCCTCCCTCCACACACACATATATACTCCACACATACAGCTGTACACACACACACACACACACATTTTGTTATCGCATCATATTATGTTTCACGCTGGTCATTACACACACACACACACACACACACAC
Organism: Petrolisthes cinctipes; assembly: GCA_033782935.1. NCBI lineage: Eukaryota > Metazoa > Arthropoda > Malacostraca > Decapoda > Porcellanidae > Petrolisthes > Petrolisthes cinctipes. Next base: position 9,789 of record JAWQEG010005227.1, read on the forward strand.
ATCACTGACATTAACTACAAGTGGATAAATGAAAAATAAATACATACTTATATATAAATACTGTCCATACCAACCTTAGCAGATAACACTGTGATAACTTCTATGAGCGTAATAATGTCTGTCTGTGTGTGTGTACTACCTTTGCCTGTGTGTACCTTCTTTACCTGGGACTCTTATACGCACACGGCCTCATTATATGTCACTGTAAAATC
>JAWQEG010005227.1:20000-32500 GCA_033782935.1 Petrolisthes cinctipes
AGTGACAAGTTGTTCATACTGTAACACACACACACACACACAAACTATTATGTACAGCCACAATCAAATATCCACCGACACTTTCCTTCCATCGTGTAAATAAATCAGTATCATATCAAAATATAATCATACAACAACAACACCTTACGTCAACTCAACCCCCTCAATTATTATTATTATTATTATGAGGTGCTGTAAATAAATCAGTATCATATCAAAATATAATCATACAACAACAACACCTTACGTCAACTCAACCCCTCAATTATTATTATTATTATTATGAGGTGCTGCAAAACCATACACGTGTTGTTCTTTATTACCAAGATATTTACTACGATGGAAGGAAAGTGTTGGTGGATATTGGATTGTGGCTGTACCCCGTTAATCTGGGACGGTATTTATGAGAGATTTTTTAAATATTATGCACTTGTTCATACTGTATCAGACAAATGTATAAATAATAACACATTCTTAATTGGTACCTTCCCTGTACACTGACTGAACTAAAATAAAAATACGTTTTCTCTCTAAATCGTACCTAAATCCATCCAAATAGCTGGCAATCTTAATCAACACCTCAATGGGTAAGTAGGTAAGGCTAAGACTGGATGCAAGGAACTGTTTGGACTGTAGTTTTTGCCCCACAAATAAAAGTATACTTCTCTCTAAATCGTACCTGAATCCGTCCAAATAACTGGCAATCTTAATCAACACCTCAATGGGTAGGTAGGTAAGGCTAAGACTGGAAGCAAGGAACTGTTTGGACTGTAGTTCTTGCCCCAAAATTACTGTGATTCCTGCCCCACAAATAAAAGTACAATTGCTTTCTAAATCATACCTGAATCCGTCCAAATAGCTGGCAATCTTAATCAACACCTCAATGGGTAGGTAGGTAAGGCTAAGACTGGAAGCAAGGAACTGTTCAGACTGTGGTTCCTGCCCCACAAATAATAGAATGTTTCTCTTTATATCATACCTGAATCCGTCCAAATAGCTGGCAATCTTAATCAACACTTCAATGGGTAAGTAGGTAAGGCTTATACTGGATGCAAGGAACTGTTCAGACTGTTGTGGTTCTTGTCCCAGGTGGTGTCTCTTGCCCCTTGGTTTCCTGGACGAAGACAGACGCAGCTGACTCATGGAACCAGCTGACTTTTCCAGGCTGGGAGACCGAGAGCGTGGAAGTCCGCCTGTGATGTCGACCGAGAGAAGTGTGTGTCAGCGAGTGTGTCAGCGTGTGTGTTAGAGTGTGTGTTAGAGTGTGTGTCAGCGTGTGTGTCAGCATGTGTGTCAGCGTGTGGGTTAGAGTGTGTGTCAGCGTGTATCAGCATGTGTCAGCGTGTGTGTCAGCGTGTATCAGCGTGTGTGTCAGCGTGTGTCAGCGAGTGTCAGTGTGTGTGTCAGCATGTGTATCAGTGTGTGTGTCAGCGTGTGTGTCAGCGTGTGTGTTAATTAAAGGGAACAGTATACCTTTAATATAGAACAATAAAATTTAACACTTATCTCACTTTAACACAGGCTTGGTAAATCACTTGGTCTGTTATGGCAATGAATTACAAACAAATGCCTGGGAATTACAGTAGACAGAAAAATAATAATTGCACACACTAACCACAAGTTGCAGGTTCATGTTGCAGTCTGGGTCGAACACCAAAGGCATGGAGGTGTTCAGAGTAGACTATATCACCATCCTGGAAAAAAAAATAACACTAACACACCAACACAACATTATCTATTTTTATGTACAGTCAAACTCAGGCATTCTTACATACACATACATACAGTCGGTGTCAAATATAATCATCCATATAGGGGTAACTCACGTAAGAGTTTGACAGCTTCCCTCTGTTCCTTAGATGATAAACTTTCCAATAAATAGGTTAACTACCATCTTTTAATTTAATACAAGCAGCTACGCACTACTTAAAGCAATAACACACACACACAGAGGTTAACTACCATCTTTTAATTTAATACAAGCAGCTACACACTACTTAAAACAATAACATCATATGTGAACGTGAAAACATTAGACAGTAAATTGTTTGAGATACCCATATGTGGATGATTATTATTGACCGCGACTGTACATATACGAGGCCTTCCTCTCTACGCTGGAGGTAGCCTCGTCACGTCACACACCCTCCCAAACAAAATGCCCAAACATAGAACTCCCTCCCCCTCCCTCCCCCACACACACACACACACACACACACACTCTCCACATCTCAACCCTCCAATCCCTTCACCACCACAACAAACCAACACCATTCACTGACCTGTTATATTTATCTTTATAATTATCTCGTCACCAAAACAAGTGTTGCATAATGGACCCTAGTCATTATTACAACCAAAACAATGACTTTCCTTACATATATAATTATGGTCTTGAGTGTGAAATGTCTATGAATGGAAGTTATTGTTGGTACTTTACTACAGTATTTATTTATTTATTTACTGGCCAACTAATGTCCCCTCAAGCTTCCCGTACTCTGGTAACTCACACTGCGTCCCAAATGAAGCCTAGTGTAAGGTTTGAGTGTATATATTTAATGTCTAACTATACCCTCACACCTCCTATACTTTGGTAACTCACATGTATACCAGATGAAGCTTAGTGTAAGGTTTGAGTGTATATATTTAATGTCTAACTATTCCCTCACACCTCCTATACTCTGGTAACTCACAGTGTATACCAGATGAAGCTTAGTGTGTATATATTCATCGTCTAACTATACACCCACACCACCTATATCTTTTTAACTCACATTGAATCCTGGGTGTAGCCTGGTGTAAAGGTTTGAGTGTAGGCTATGTATTTATTGTCTAACTATTCATAGGTTTGAGTGTATATATATATTATCTACCTATTCCCCAAGTCTCCTGTATTTTGGTAACTCACAGTGTATACCAGATGAAGCTTAGTGTGTATATATTCATCGTCTAACTATACACCCACACCTCCTATACTTTGGTAACTCACAGTGTATACCAGATGAAGCTTAGTGTGTATATATTCATCGTCTAACTATACACCCACACCATCTATACTTTATTAACTCAGTGCATCCCAAATGAAGCCTAAAGTTGATGTTTGAGTGTGTATATATTTAATGTCTAACTATACCCCCACACCTCCTATACTTTGGTAACTCACAGTGCGTCCCAAATGAAGCCTAAAGTTGATGTTTGAGTGTATATATTTATTGTCTAACTATACACCCACACCTCCTATACTTTGGTAACTCAGTGGATACCAAATGAAGCCTAAAGTTGATGTTTGAGTGTATATATTTAATGTCTAACTATTCCCTCACAACACCTATACTTTATTAACTCACAGTGTGTCCTGGGTGTAGCCTGGTGTAGACATAGGGACATCCAAGGTGGTGGAGTGGACAGCGGTGTATGAGCCATCCTTCCAGTCCTTCCTGAATCTCACTGTGTACGTTCTGGTAGTGACTGTTGTATTCAGAACGACGCACTTCCTGTAATGCCATGACTATTGTAATATTATGTACAGCCATGATCAAATATCCAACGACACTTTCCTTCCGTCGTGCAAATAAATCAGTATCATATCAAAATATAATCATACAACAACAACACCTTATGTCAACTCAACACCCTCAATTATTATTATTATGAGGTGCTGTAAAATCATACAAAAGTAGAATAGATGGTATTAGTCAATCTGGGACAACTACTACTACTGATAGTAATAATAAAAAATAATATTGATAATAATAATAATAATAATACAGTAATAATAGTAATAATAATGATAATAATGAATAATAATAATAATAATAATAATACATAACATAATATATATAACTATACAGTAACAAAGTAACAACCACAACAACAACAACTCACAACAACAACCCCACAGGGCCCAGTGGGGCTGACTTTATTCTCTGTGAATATTAGTTATCCTCCACAGGGCTAGAATAAAGATTGTTGTAGGATCTGGTCACTTTCTAGTGCATTTGACGACATCTGTCCACATGGATTAAAAATCCACGTGAGGTGTACTGCAACCGGAGGCCTTTTTTTTTTTTTTTTTTCCACTGCTGTGTGGACCGCCAGCACACGGGGGTACATTTCCCTTTGTATGCAGCAGTGTAAACTCCCTCCCCCCTTATGGTGCCTTCAGGACTGGTGTCATGGAAGGTACGGCCCCACTTGTACCTCTTGTGGTAACGTGGACTTGGGCCCACACCACTGGCTGTGTGATCAAAGCCTTCCCCCCAATGAGGCCCCCAGACTCCCTGGCCCAGTAAGCTCTGGTCCCATTACCCTGGGATGTGCTTCAGTACCCCAGGCATATAGGGACATACAGACATATAGGGACATACAGACTCCCTGGTCCAGTAAGCTCTGGTCCCATTACCCTGGGATGTGCTTCAGTACCCCAGGCATATAGGGACATACAGACATATAGGGACATACAGACTCCCTGGTCCAGTAAGCTGTGGTCCCATTTCCCTGGGATGTGCTTCGGTACCCCAGGCATACTGTATAGGGACATGAAGCCCCTCCTTTATTTTAATTTGTTTTTTCACTGCGACCAGAGTGTACCAGGGGTGTGTGGGGCAGGAGGCCATTCTGCCCCGGGAGAACATCAACAACAACAACAACAACAAACCCACATTTCTCTTCCCATTACCTGCATACATTGGAAAGTAAATATAACAACAAATTACAACTATAACCTAACAAAATAACAACAAATCACAACAACAACCATAACAACAACACCTCTCTTCCCATTACCTGCATACATTGGAAGGTAAACATAGCAACAAATCACAACTATAACCTAACAAAATAACAACAAATCACAACAACAACCATAACAACAACAACTCTCTTCCCATTACAACAACAAATCACAACTACAACCTCACATTTCTCTTTCCATTACCTGCATACATTGGAAAGTAAACAACAAATCACAACACCACCTCACAACAACAACAAATCACAACAACAACCCCACATCTCTCTTCCCATTACCTGCATACATTGGAAAGTAAACAACCATAATAACAACAACAACTCACAACAACTATAACCACAAATTAACAACCATAACAAAAATAACAAACAACAATAACAACAACAAATAACAACCATAACAAAAAATAACTATAACCATCTTTCTAACCCATAACAACAACAACACCTCACAACTACAACAACAACAAATCACAACAACAACCCCACATTTCTCTTCCCATTACCTGCATACATTGGAAGGTAAATATAACAACACCTCACAACTCACAACAACAACAAATCACAACTATAACCTAACAAAATAACAACAAATCACAACACCACCTCACAACAACAACAAATCACAACTATAACCCCACACCTCTCTTGCCATTACCTGCATACATTGGAAGGTAAACAACCATAATAACAACAACACCTCACAACTATAACAACAACAAATCACAACCACCACAAATCACAACAACAACAAATCACAACTACAACCTCACATTTCTCTTCCCATTACCTGCATACATTGGAAGGTAAACAACCATAATAACAACAAATTACAACTATAACAACAATAACAAATCACAACCACAACCACACCTCTCCTCCCATTACCTGCATACATTGGAAGGTAAATATAACAACAACAACACCTCACAACTCACAACAACAACAAATCACAACAACAACCCCACTCTCTCTTCCCATTACCTGCATACATTGGAAGGTAAATATAACAACAAATCACAACTATAACCTAACAAAATAACAACAAATCACAACAACAACCATAACAACATCATCTCTCTTCCCATTACCTGCATACATTGGAAGGTAAATATAACAACAACAACACCTCACAACTCACAACAACAACAAATCACAACAACAACCCCACTCTCTCTTCCCATTACCTGCATACATTGGAAGGTAAACATAACAACAACAACTCACAACTATAACCACAAATTAACAACCATAACAAAAATAACAAACAACTCACAACAACAAATCACAACCATAACAACAACAAATCATAACTATAACCATCTTTCTAACCCATAACAACAACACCTCACAACTATAACAACAACAACAAATCACAACTACAACCTCACATTTCTCCTCCCATTACCTGCATACATTGGAAGGTAAACAACCATAATAACAACAAATCACAACTATAACAACAACAACAAATCACAACAACAACCTCACACCACTCATCCCATTACCTGCATACATTGGAAGGTAAACATAACAACAACAAATCACAACTCACAAAAATAACAAATCACAACAACAACCCCACACCTCTCTTCCCATTACCTGCATACATTGGAAGGTAAACAACCATAATAACAACAAATCACAACTATAACAACAACAACACCTAACAACAACAACCCCACATTTCTCATCCCATTACCTGCATACATTGGAAGGTAAACAACCATAACAACACCACCTCACAACAACAACCTCACACCTCTCTTCCCATTACCTGCATACATTGGAAGGTAAACAACCATAATAACAACAACACCTCACAACTATAACAACAACAAATCACAACCACCACAAATCACAACAACAACAAATCACAACAACAACCCCACACCTCTATTCTCATTACCTGCATACATTGGAAGGTAAATATAACAACAACAACACCTCACAACTCACAACAAATAACAACAACTCACAACTACAACCCCACACCTCTCATCCCATTACCTGCATACATTGGAAAGTAAACAACAACAAATCACAACACCACCTCACCACAACAACAAATCACAACTACAACCCCACACCTCTCCTCCCATTACCTGCATACATTGGAAGGTAAACAACCATAATAACAACAACAACAAATCACAACAACAAATCACAACAACAACTCACAACAACAACCTCACATTTCTCTTGCCATTACCTGCATACATTGGAAAGTAAACAACCATAACAACAACAACACCTCACAACAACAACAAATCACAACTACAACCCCACATTTCTCTTTCAATACCTACAACAACAACAACACCTCACAACTATAACAACAACAACAAATCACAACTACAACCCCACTCTCTCTTCCCATTACCTGCATACATTGGAAGGTAAACAACCATAACAACAACACCTCACAACAACAACAAATCACAACCACAACCACACCTCTCCTCCCATTACCTGCATACATTGGAAGGTAAACATCCATAATAACAACAACAAATCACAACTATAACAACAACAACAAATCACAACCACAACCACACCTCTCCTCCCATTACCTGCATACATTGGAAGGTAAACAACCATAATAACAACAAATCACAACTATAACAACAACAACAAATCACAACTACAACCCCACACCTCTCCTCCCATTACCTGCATACATTGGAAGGTAAACAACAACAAATCACAACACCACCTCACCACAACACCTCAACAACAACAAATCACAACTACAACCCCACACCTCTCTTCTCATTACCTGCATACATTGGAAGGTAAACAACAACAAATCACAAAACAACAACAAATCACAACCACAACCTCACACCACTCTTGCCATTACCTGCATACATTGGAAGGTAAACAACCATAATAACAACACCTCACAACAACAACAAATCACAACCACAACCACACCTCTCCTCCCATTACCTGCATACATTGGAAGGTAAACATCCATAATAACAACAACAAATCACAACTATAACAACAACAACAAATCACAACCACAACCACACCTCTCCTCCCATTACCTGCATACATTGGAAGGTAAACAACCATAATAACAACAAATCACAACTATAACAACAACAACAAATCACAACTACAACCCCACACCTCTCCTCCCATTACCTGCATACATTGGAAGGTAAACAACAACAAATCACAACACCACCTCACCACAACACCTCAACAACAACAAATCACAACTACAACCCCACACCTCTCTTCTCATTACCTGCATACATTGGAAGGTAAACAACAACAAATCACAAAACAACAACAAATCACAACCACAACCTCACACCACTCTTGCCATTACCTGCATACATTGGAAGGTAAACATGGCCTTGCGTTTGGTTTGGTGTCTTGAGTAGCGTTTGATGCCCAACTCCATTGTCAGTCCGCCGGGGGTGAGTGGGGCCGGGGGGGGAGTCTGGAACCGCGTCCTCTTGCCCACCGGACGGCCGTGTTGGTCCAGGATCAGGTCCATCTTGTCTAGGGTTCCGTCTCCTCCGTCGTCTGAATCGTCCGACTCGTCCTCCACGCGTTTGTATGTGAACATGCCGAACGGATTGCGTTTTCTGACCTGAGAATAATGATAATAGTAATAATAATAATAATAATATTAGTAATAATAATAATAATAGTAATAGTAATAATAATAATAGTAATAATAATAATGATAATAATAGTAATAATAATAATAATAATAATAATAATAATAATAATAATAATAATAGTAATACTAATAGTAATAATAATAATAATAATAGTAATAATAATAATAATAATAATAATAATAATAATAGTAATAATAATAATAATAATAATAATAGTAATAATAATAATAATAATAATAATAATAATAATAGTAATAATAATAATAATAATAATAGTACTAATAATAATAGTAATAATGATGATAATAATAATAGTAATAATAATAATAATAATAATTGTAATAATAATAATAATAATAATAATAATAATAATAATTGTAATAATAATAGTAATAATAATAGTAATAGTAATAATAATAATAATAATAATTGTAATAATAATAATAATAATAATTGTAATAATAATAATAATAATAATAATCTATCTATATCTATAGCTCCGACGCCTCGTTCCCTCCGGGAACTCCCCTCAAGGGGGTGGCCACGGCAGAAGTGTCTCCAGTTCTCCCTGTTCCAACACTCCCTCCTTACTTGTTCAAGCCCTACTCTGCCCCTCATGTTTCTCTCCTTTACATACTCTTCCACTCTGTTCTGCCATCTAACCGGAGGTCTGCCTCTCACACCAGGTGCTACAACTTCACTTCCATACACCTTCTTTACAAATTCCTCGCCTTGCATTCTCTCCACATGTCCATACCATCTCAATGTATTACGTTTCACTCTCTCAACCACTCCACACTCAATACCAATTGCCTTCTCACTCATACCACATCTCTCATATACACTCTCATTACTTTCTCCATCCCATCTAGTAAGTCCACATGCTCCTCTCAAGTAACTCATTTCCACAGCACCTATTCTAGACTGATGCGCCCTATTCCATGTCCATGTCTCCGACGCATATGTCAGTGTTGGCAGGATTATACTATTTCGTAGTCCCCTTTTCACTTCCATACTCACACTTCTACCCTTTATAATCCTCCCCAGTGATCCTATGACCTGTCTACCCTTCACTGCTCTCTCCCTAATTTCTCCTTCCATACTTCCATGTTTACACATAACTGTACCCAGGTACTTAAACTCCTTCACTTCCTCCATCCTCTCACCCCTCAGAGTTATCTCACACTTCGTCCCAGTTGGTACAGCCACTCTGTAAGGTGTAGCAAAGTCAATCACTTCAGTTTCTGCTCTTTCAAATACCATCACTTTACTTTTACCCACATTCACCTTCAATTTCCTTCGTTTACACACAGACTGAAATTCGTCCACCACTCTCTGTAAATTCCTTTCACTCTCAGCCATCAGCACAGTGTCATCCGCAAACAAACTTGCCACCAGGGACCAATTTGCTTCATTCAACCTCAACTTCACCCCCAGACCATTCACTTTGGCTTTCACCTCTCTCATACAACCATCCATATATATATTGAACAGCCATGGTGACATAACACACCCCTGTCTCAGCCCTACACTAATATTAAAACTCTCACTTAGATCACCCTCTACCCGTACACATGCTTTTGCATCTGCATAAAAAGCCTCAATGCCTTTCAGTAAAGGCCCCCCAACTCCATAAATTCTCAACACCTCTGTCATAGCTTTCCTATCAACCCTATCGTATGCCTTCTCCAAGTCCATGAAGGCAGCATACAACTTCTTACCCTTCCCAATATACTTCTCCACTATTGATTTTAATGCAAATATTTGGTCCACACATCCTCTACCCTTTCTGAACCCTCCCTGCTCCTCACTAACTTTATTCCCTGTTACTTCCATCAGTCTCGCAGTCAGAACCTTCCCGTAAACCTTCCCCGGTACACTAAGAAGGCTTATTCCCCTATAGCTACCACACTCATCCTTACTTCCCTTCCCCTTATACAAAGGTACAATTATGGCTCTCCTCCAATCCTCTGGCACCTCTCCCTGCCTCCAGGCCAATGTACATATAAGCAACATCCACTCCACCACTACCTCCCCCCCACACTTTAACATTTCAGCAGTTATCCCATCCACCCCTGGTGCCTTTCCCATCTTCAACTTTCCTATTGCTTTCCTAACCTCTTCCCTTCCTAAATCTCCCTGTACACCCTGTCGTCTACCACCTGCCTCCATCCCCATGCATGTCACCACCGCCTCCCCTCCCGTCCCCCCATTCATCAGACCATCAAAATGCCTCTTCCACACTTCTTTCACTTCCTCACTTCTACTCACAGTAACTCCATCCTCTCTCTTCATTCTCACACTACCAGACTTTCCTTCTCCTCTTTCTCTTTTAACCTCCTTCCAGAATAATTTCTTGTTCTCTTTAAACTTTTCACTCAGCTTCATACCAAACTCCTCATCCACTCTCCTTTTACTCTCACTCACCATCATTTTCACTTGTCTCTTACACACATTATATTCTCTTTTCCATCTCTCTCTCACTTCTTCCGGCACATTCCTCTGTAGTGTTCTCCGATATGCCTTCCTCTTATCCTCTACAGCATCTTTCACTTCTTCTGTCCACCAAGCACTCCCTTTCTTGCCCCTCTTCTGTGACTTATATCCTACTACCTCTGCTGCTGTCCTTAATACTCTCATCTTAAACATTTCATACACCGCGTTCACTCCCACTCCCTCCCCTATCCCCATCCTTACATCCCCCAGCGCCTCACCCACCCTCCTCTTATATTCCTCCCTATACTCTTCTACATCTAATTTCCCACTAGCCACCACCCTCTTATTCCTCACCCCTTCATCCCTCCTACTATACTCCCACTTAACCCTAACCTTCATCCTCACCAACACCGCAAAATGGTCGGAGCAATGGACCATTCCTCTCACTACTTTTGCGTCATACACATCCTTCCTCAACCTTTCATCCACTGCCACATAATCAATCAAACTCTTCTGCTCTCCTCTCTCATCCCTTCTCTTCCATGTATACCTGTGGATCATCTTGTGCTGAAAGAAGGTGTTCGCCAAGAACAACCCCCTCTCAGCACAGACATCCACCAGATATTCACCATTCTCATTTAATAATAATAATTGTAATAATAATACTAATAATTGTAATAATAATAATAATAATAATAATAATAATTGTAATAATAATAATAATAATAATAATTGTAATAATAATAGTAATAATAATAGTAATAGTAATAGTAATAATAATAATAATAATAATAACAATAATAGTAATAGTAATAATAATAATAATAACAATAATAGTAATAATAATAATAACAATAATAATAATAATAAAAAAAAAGATGAATCATTTTAACGATTGCGTTTCTCACCTACGAATAATAATGTGACGATAACATAGAAATAATAGTATGGAAATAATTATGTGGATATGATTATGTGGAAATAATAATGTGGAAATAATTATGTGGATATGATAATGTGGATATGATAATGTGGAAATAATAATGTGGAAATAATAATGTGGAAATAATAATGTGGAAATAATAATGTGGATATGATAATGTGGAAATAATAATGTGGAAAAAATAATGTGGAAATAATAATGTGGAAATAATAATGTGGAAATAATACTGTGGAAATAAATGTGGGAATAATAATGTGGAAATAATAATGATGAAATGATAATAATGAGGAAATAATAATAATGAGGAATAGTTTACTTTGAATTAGAGAGAAAAATAGGTATGAAATGTCCAATACAGTACAGTCTGTGGCAAAAGTCGTCGAGTCGTCACAATTGCCAAGTCATGAAAATAATACAGTATGGAAAAATTATAAACTCGTAAAATGAAAAACGAGAGCAGTTTATTTAAGGGTTATAATAATATAGTACAGTACAGCCACAATCAAATATCCACCAACACTTTCCTTCCATCGTAAAATTAAATCAGTATCATATCAAAATATAATCATACAACAACAACACCTTATGTCAACTCAACCCCCTCAATAATTATTATTATTATGAGGTGCTGTAAATAAATCAGTATCATATCAAAATATAATCATACAACAACAACACCTTATGTCAACTCAACACCCTCAATTATTATTATTATGAGGTGCTGCAAA
>JAWQEG010005227.1:37500-55000 GCA_033782935.1 Petrolisthes cinctipes
CAGGCTAAATGAAGTGTAAAAATGATGTAAATACCGGCTAAATGAAGTGTAAATATGATGTAAATACCGGCTAAATGAAGTGTAAAAATGATGTAAATACAAGCTAAATGAAGTGTAAAAATGATGTAAATATGATGTAAATACAGGCTAAATGAAGTGTAAATATGATGTAAATATGATGTAAATACCGGCTAAATGAAGTGTAAATATGATGTAAATACAGGCTAAATGAAGTGTAAAAATGATGTAAATACCGGCTAAATGAAGTGTAAAAATGATGTAAAAATGATGTAAATACAAGCTAAATGAAGTGTAAAAATGATGTAAATATGATGTAAATACCGGCTAAATGAAGTGTAAAAATGATGTAAAAATGATGTAAATACAGGCTAAATGAAGTGTAAAAATGATGTAAATATGATGTAAATACCGGCTAAATGAAGTGTAAAAATGATGTAAATATGATGTAAATACAGGCTAAATGAAGTGTAAATATGATGTAAATACAGGCTAAATGAAGTGTAAAAATGATGTAAATATGATGTAAATACAGGCTAAATGAAGTGTAAAAATGATGTAAATATGATGTAAATACAGGCTAAATGAAGTGTAAAAATGATGTAAATATGATGTAAATACCGGCTAAATGAAGTGTAAATATGATGTAAATACAGGCTAAATGAAGTGTAAATATGATGTAAATACAGGCTAAATGAAGTGTAAATATGATGTAAATACAGGCTAAATGAGGTGTAAAAATGATGTAAATATGATGTAAATACCGGCTAAATGAAGTGTAAATATGATGTAAATACAGGCTAAATGAAGTGTAAATATGATGTAAATACCGGCTAAATGAAGTGTAAATATGATGTAAATACAGGCTAAATGAGGTGTAAAAATGATGTAAATATGATGTAAATACCGGCTAAATGAAGTGTAAATATGATGTAAATATGATGTAAATACAGGCTAAATGAAGTGTAAAAATGATGTAAATATGATGTAAATACCGGCTAAATGAAGTGTAAATATGATGTAAATGCCGGCTATCTTCAGACAAACCGACTCTCCTTTTCCTGATTCTTTCTGCCATGTAAATACAAACTGAATGTAGGTACAATTTTCCAAGTAAAAGTTAAGAATGCAGGTTCCAACGACACAACAAATTGAATTGAGGCTTCAGGGTCCGTAAAGTAAAGGTTACTCCCAAAGCAAAAAGTGTGTTAGTAAATATTCATTCATTCACAGCAAGGACTAGACCCGGCACTGCTTTCAAACCATAATGTAGCATTGTAATTCAAGAGGAGGAAAATGGTCAATTGTCTGAAACACTTTGGTGGCAAGGTCAGTGTGAATTCTGAGATGTTTAATAAGTACCGACCCAGAGCTATACATAGACAGAATAAAATACCTACCTAAATCTTTGCCATTATATTATTATAGAGTGTATAGTGTTTATATTCTTTTAGACATGGCCACCTTCTCCCTCTCTTTGGCTCAGAGTCCCAACTACACAACAAAGTGAGGAATCTATTGAGAACTACAGATAAACAGAATAAAATCAGAAGTATATATAAACAGATAGAATAAATATAATACCTACCTAAATCCTTGCCATCATAAAGTGTATAAATACTTTTAGACATGGCCAGCCACCTTTTCACTTTCCTTAGCTCCGAGTGCCAAGATAAACATAATATGATCAGAGGTATAGATAAAAAAATAGAATATAATACAGTTAACTCTCATTTTACACTTGTATATTGGGTGTGTAATGTAGTGTGTGTAATGAAACTGTGTACAGAAAACCTTCATTGTACAGTACACTTGTATATTGGGTGTGTAATGTAGTGTGTGTAATGAAACTGTGTACAGAAAACCTTCATTGTACAGTACACTTGTATATTGGGTGTGTAATGTAGTGTGTGTAATGAAACTGTGTACAGAAAACCTTCATTGTACAGTACACTTGTATATTGGGTGTGTAATGTAGTGTGTGTAATGAAACTGTGTACAGAAAACCTTCATTGTACAGTACACTTGTATATTGGGTGTGTAATGTAGTGTGTGTAATGAAACTGTGTACAGAAAACCTTCATTGTACAGTACACTTGTATATTGGGTGTGTAATGTAGTGTGTGTAATGAAACTGTGTACAGAAAACCTTCATTGTACAGTACACTTGTATATTGGGTGTGTAATGTAGTGTGTGTAATGAAACTGTGTACAGAAAACCTTCATTGTACAGTACACTGGTATTATGGGTGTTTAATATAGTGTACAATAAGTGTTTACAGTACATACATTCATTACACACATTCCATTTCACATACATAATGCCAGGGTAAAATGAGAATTGATTGTACCTACCTAAATCCTCTCCCTTTCCTTAGTTTACAGTGCCAACTACACATAAACAGAATAAAATCATAGGTATATATAGATAAACAGATACAATAAATAAAATACCAACCTAAATCCTTGCCATCATAAAGTGTATAAATACTTTTAGACATGGCCACCTTCTCCCTTTCCTTAGCTCCAAGTGCCCATCTATTCCACTCGGTGTTACAGATGATGACCGAGGCAGGACAGAAGGGAAGGTGTTCAGACAGATATCTTCGTTGCATCCACTGAGGACACCCATAACCAGCGTTGATGCAGGGGACGCGTTCGTGGCTACACATCAGTAGGTGTTCGTCTGTCTTGCATATGTGGAACCTAATGATGGAATAAACAAGTGTATGTTACAGTCAACCCATGATATAATTATAATGAGTAAATGTATGTACAGCCACAATCATATATCCGCCGACACTTTCCTTCCATCGTGCAAATAAATCGGTATCATATCAAAATATAATCATACAACAACACCTTATGTCAACTCAACCCCCTCAATTATTATTATTATTATTATTATTATGAGGTGCTGTAAATAAATCAGTATCATATCAAAATATAATCATACAACAACACCTTATGTCAACTCAACCCCCTCAATTATTATTATTATTATGAGGTGGTGTAAAATCATACACGTGTTGTTCTTTATTACCAAGATATTTACTACGATGGAAGGAAAGTGTCGGTGGATATTTGATTGTGGCTGTACATTCGGTCTCAGAAATTCGTATACTCCACTGGGACATCAAAGGTTCGTAACAACTAAAAAATTTACTATATCATTTTCCTAAGACCAAATATTTCTAGTAATATTATATGGCTCAAACTTGAATCAGTCAGCAGTGTAAGTGTAGAATAAAGACTTCCTTTAAGAGGGTGCGGGAATAGGGGGACAGGCTTGGGGGGGGTTTTGGGGAGTGCGGGAATAGGGGGACAGGCTTGGGGGGGTTTAGGGGAGTGCGGGAGTAGGGGGACAGGCTTGGGGGGGTTTAGGGGAGTGCGGGAATAGGGGGACAGGCTTGAGGGGGGTTTTGGGGGGTGCGGGAATAGGGGGACAGGCTTGGGGGGGGGGTTTAGGGGAGTGCGGGAATAGGGGGACAGGCTTTCTACCCCCCTCCCAAGCCTGTCCCCCTACTCCCGCACCCCCCCAAGCCTGTCCCCCTACTCCCACACCCTCCAAACCCCAAGCCTGTCCCCCTACTCCCGCACCCCCCAAAACCCCCCCAAGCCTGTCCCCTACTCCTGCAACCCCCAGAACCCCCCCAAGCCTTTCCCCTACTCCTGCACCCCCCTAAACCCCCCCCCCCGCCAAGCCTGTCCCCCTACTCCAGCACCCCTTTAATTATTGTACCAGCTTGAGGAACTTCAACAACAACAACAACAACAACAACAACCAAACCTTACCTATGACCACACCCATTAACACAGTACTGTAGGTCGCAGCACCATCCTGGCCGAGGTCGTTCCTGACACAGACGCAGCTTGAAGCAATGTTCACAGTGGAAGTGTATGTTAATGTCCACCTCTTCCTCATAGTCAGTGGGTAACTCAAACGACTCATCACTTCCATCCTCTGTGTCCGACTCCACTGGGGCCTCCATCTCTATCTCTTGCTTCCTTTCTCGCTCTCTCTCTTGCTCTCGCTTTCTTTCTCTCTCTCTCTCTCTCTTGCTCTCTCTCTCTCTCTTCCTTTCTCTCTATCTCTTGTTCTCTCTCTCTCTCTCTCTCTCTCTCTCTCTCTCTCTCTCTCTCTCTCTTGCTCTCTCTCTCTCTCTCTCTCTCTCTCTCTTGCTCTCTCTCTCTCTCTCTTGCTCTCGCTCTCTCGCTCCCTTTCTCTCTCTCTTTCCTGTTTTTTTTTGGGGGGGATAGTAAGGGTTTTTATGTCATAATTATGTTTCTCCTTGGTAAAGTGCTAAATAATTGGATTAGTTAGTTGATATATAAAAATTAAAGGACCCATTTCTCATTATATAAAGGATAGACCATATATAAAATAACAGCAATTTTAGGACATAGCGAAAGTACGACACAGAATCAAAATAAATTAAAATAAAAAGTGTATCATACCAACTAAACCTTAATTAATGGGACAGTGAAATGTTGGTAAATCTGGAGTAACTAAATCCTCCAAACTATTCCAAGCAACAACAACAACAACAGAACACCATTATTTTTGTTCATCTGTGTGTCCTGTTGTTTCCTGGCATACTTTGGAGGAATCAACAAGGCACTCCAATGTAACAAAAGTGAATTACCACCACCTTAAAGAACAATGAGAGAGTTTTTTAAGTTCAATTCTCAACACTGTATCAACCTTACCTCTCCTTTCCTAAATGTGACACTATCAATAAAACCATACGACTTAGATAAAAAGTGAAGATAAAAAGTGAAGATAAAAAGCGAGTCAATATTATCTACATTACACTGATAACTTTAATACCTAACTTTTGGGACCCTGTGTGTGTGTGTGTGTGTGTGTGTGATGTAGTCAGAAAATTGGAGGTAAATGAGTCCTTCAAATATTACCACGAAACACACACACACACACACACACACACACACACACACACACACACACACCTATAGATAGATTGATTGATTGATTGATATTAGGCGCCGCAACAGCGAGGTCATATAGAGCCAGAAAAAAGGTGATTGAGAGGTGAGACTCATTTCTTATTTCCTCCTCGTCCTCTCTCTCTCATTTCTTCCTCTCGTATTCTCTCTCTCTCTCTCACACACATTTATTATTTCCTCCTCGCCATCTCTCTCTCTCTCTCTCTCTCACACACACACATTTCTTACTTCCTCCTCATCCTCTCTCTCTCTCTCACATACATTTCTTACTTCCTCCTCGCCCTCTCTCTCTCTCTCTCTCTCTCACACACATTTCTTACTTCCTCCTCGCCCTCTCTCTCTCTCTCACACACATTTCTTACTTCCTCCTCGCCCTCTCTCTCTCTCTCTCTCACACACATTTCTTACTTCCTCCTTGCCCTCTCTCTCTCTCTCTCTCTCACACACATTTCTTACTTCCTCCTCGCCCTCTCTCTCTCACACACACATTTCTTACTTCCTCCTCGCCCTCTCTCTCTCTCTCTCTCTCACACACACATTTCTTACTTCCTCCTCGCCCTCTCTCTCTCTCTCTCTCTCTTTTTGCCAACTGTATCAAAAGTGTATTCCTACTCTGTTAATTAAGGTGGTAATTCTTTTTTGTTACATTGGAGTACCTTGATTCCTCCAAAGTATGCCAGGAAACAACAGGACCAGATTAACAAATATAACGGAGTCTTGTTGTTGATTGGAATAGTTCGGAGTTTTCTTTTTCTACTGATTTCCCAACATTGTATTATTCGTTTGATCTGACGTGACCTGACCTAACCTAATCAAATCTGACCTAACTTAACAAAACTTAATTTAACCTAACCTAACCTGATCTGACCTAATCTAACCTCACCAAATCTGACCTGACCTAACCTAACCTAATCTAACCAAACCTAACCAAACCTGACCCAATCTAACCTGATTTAACCTAACCTAAGCAAACCTAAGCTAACCAAACCTAACCTAACCAAACCTAACCTAACCTAACCTAACCTAACCAAACCTAACTAAACCTGACCCAATCTAACCTGATTTAACCTAACCAGACCTAATCTAATCTAACCAAACCAAACCTGACCTAACCAGACCTAACCCAACCTGACCTAACCTAACCAAACCTGACCTGATCTAACCAAACCTAACCTAACCTAACTTAACAACCAAACCAAACCAAACCTAACCAAACCTGACCTAATCTAACCAAACCTAACCTAACCAAACCTGACCTAACCAGACCTAACCTAACCTAACCAAACCAAACCTAATCTAACCAAACCTGACCTAATCTAACCAAACCAAACCAAACCAAACCAAACCTAACCTAACCTAACCTAACCTAACCTAACCTAACCAAACCAAACCTAACCTAACCAAACCTCTCTAAAAATCACACACTATTAATAATGTTATGTATGTATGTATGTATGTAGGCCCCTATGTATGTTATGTATGTATGTATGTCACTATGATAAACCAAATTAAATAAAATAATGTAACAATATCATTATTATTATCATCACACTGACAATCATAATTAATACAGGTAATTTAACTTAACCTTAACACATTCAATAACCTCTTTATATTAAATATCATTAAATAATGTTATGCATAAAGGTGTAAAATATATCATTATTATAACCAAATTAAATATATATAAGTATACATATATACAGGAATATATATTAATATTATAACTAAATAAATTATATATATAAGTAAACCGTACATACATACATGGATACATACATACATATATACATGAATACATACATACATACATGAATACATACATACATACATGAATACATACATACATACATGAATACATACATACATACATGAATACATACATACATACATGAATACATACATACATACATACATAATATTATAACCAATAAAATATATGTATGTGAAATGATGGTAGTGTGAGTGAAAAATAACGGTAAATATTGAATGAATTACCGTTATTGCGTATGTTTTTTCTACCTTCATTACCCACTTATTTATACCATTCTAAGACTATTTTCTTCTATGGCATTTCCTCCACAAATGCCCCGTTTCCAAGATAGGTCATATTCAAATGGGGCATTTTGATATTAGCCTGACCTTACCTGACCCCACCTAACCTAACCTAGACCGCATCAGACTACCGGGACCTAACCTGGGCAAACTACCGGGACCTAACCTGGGCAAACTACCGGGAAATAACCGTGGTAAAGTACAGAAAATGACTGGGGCAAAATACTGGGACCTAGCCGGATCTGGCAACACTGCTACAAAACGGTAATTCTTTCAATAAATACCAAAATAACATACATACTGTACATACAAATATACACACATACATACATACATACGAGTACACACACACACACACTTAAACACACATCAATCATCATTCAAGTGTTTTATATTTAATTAATTGGTTTAATTCATCACTATACACCTCATTACACACACAAATTAACATAATACAAATAAATACACACACATACATACATACATACGAATACATACACACACAAACACTTAAACACACATCAATCATCATTCAAGTGTTTTATATTTAATTAATTGGTTTATTTCATCACTACACCTCACCACACACACCTCACCACACTCATCACTAAGGTTAATGAGGTAGACAGGTGTTAAACAGGTAATAAATAAGGTTAATTAGTGGTTTTTTAATATATAATTTTTTTTTTACTCTCCTACCTTTTATTAGTAAGTGTTGGTGGTGGTGGAAGTGGTTGCAGTGTTGCCAACTCTACTTCTACTTCACCATAACAAAATTTCCCTGACTTCGACTACTTTAGAATTTTCCTTTTTACCTCGACTTCGACAGTAGAATTTCCTTTTTTCCCTAACTTCGACTTCAGTATCAATATTTTCCTTTTTACTTCTACTTCACCACCACAAAATTTCCCTGACTTCGACTACTTTAGAATTTTCCTTTTTACCTCGACTTCAGCATTAGAATTTCCTTTTTACCTCGACTTCAGTATCAATATTTTCCTTTTTACCTCGACTTCAGTATCAATATTTTCCTTTTTACCTCGACTTCAGTATCAATATTTTCCTTTTTACCTCGACTTCAGCATTAGAATTTCCTTTTTTACCTTTTTTCCTCGACTTCAGTATCAATATTTTCCTTTTTGCCAGGTCTACTTCTACTTCACCACCACAAAATTTCCCTGACTTCGACTACTTTAGAATTTTCCTTTTTTCCCTAACTTCGACTTCAGTATCAATATTTTCCTTTTTACCTCGACTTCGACAGTAGAATTTCCTTTTTACCTCGACTTCAGTATCAACATTTTCCTTTTTTCTTCGACTTCAGTATCAATATTTTCCTTTTTGCCAGGTCTACTTTTACTTCAACACAACAAAATTTTCCTAACTTCCACTACATTAGAATTTTCCTTTTTACCTCGACTTCGACATTAGAATTTCCCTTTTTGCCTCAGGTCAGACAAGGTCCCATCGACGTTTAATAAGAGCGACCTAGGCGACCTGGCCATAACAATCAGCAGTGACGACAGATTTGATGCATACACAGCAGCTCCTGTACTGTAAATTCATTCTCTCTCTCTCTCTCTCTCTCTCTCTCTCTCTCTCTCTCTCTCTTCATAACATCACGGAATCTGCAAGAAGCTTACCTGGCTGGATCCTGCTGACCTTTAGCACCAGGGAATCGGAATGTCTACTGCATGACCCTATGGAAAAGCCTGCTGGTGTTGTCAAAGCTCGAGTATATACTGCTGTCAGCTGTGGAGCCAGAATCCTTGCAGAGAAACTTCACCAACAAAATATCGTCTCTCGGTGACATGGACTATTGGGAACGGCTGAAACACCTTAAGCTCTTCTCCCTCCAACGATCGAAGAAGAGAAAGGCACCAGACTATCTGTATACACCTGGAGAACCTTGGAAGGTCTAGTACCAAACATTGGCATACGACTCACTAGGCCCCAACCGGACACGAGGAAGGACCTGTTATATTGAAGGCCCCAAAACAAACTTCCTGAGAATGAAGACACTTAATTAGGGCCAATACCTTCAGCAGAACACAGGGCCTAATACTCTTCAACAGTCTTCCTCTGTACAGTTAGACACAGGAATTCGTGGTACAGCCCAAGTGAAAGATGGTCAATTTCTGCCAATATCAAGTACCTTAGTGTCAAATAAGAGACATCAGGGACAGAAGTCAGTATTGAGGATGGTAATAAAAAGCAACTACCTCATAATAGACACTGGTTAGGTTAGGTTAGTTAGGTTAGGTTAGGTTAGGTTAGTTTGGTTAGGTTAGGTTAGGTTAAGTTGGTAATTAGGAGGGGCAGAAGTCAGTATTGAGGATGGTAATAAAAAGCAAGTACCTGATAATAGACACTGGTTACTCAAATGGGACAAGTATCTTTCACCTGGGCTGTACCACCCATTCATGTGTCAGCCTGCAGTGTGGATATCTTTAAGAGACATTTTGACAACTTCCTGCAGAATATACCAGACACACACACCCCCTGCCCTCGTACCAGACGTTGCCCCACTACAAACAATAAGCTGGAGCACCACAACCCATTATACTTGAGGCAGAACAGGGATACAGCGATACAGCCACAATCAAATATCCACCGACACTTTCCTTCCATCGTGCAAATAAATCAGTATCATATCAAAATATAATCATACAATAACACCTTATGTCAATTCAACCCCCTCAATTATTATTATTATTATTATGAGGTGCTGCAAATAAATCAGTATCATATCAATATATAATCATACAACAACACCTTATGTCAACTCAACCCCTTCAATTATTATTATTATGAGGTGCTGCAAAATCATACACGTGTTGTTCTTTATTGCCAAGATATTTACTACGATGGAAGCCTAGGAAAGTGTTGGTGAATATTATTATTATTATTATTATGAGGTGCTGCAAAATCATACACGTGTTGTTCTTTATTACCAAGATATTTACTACGATGGAAGGAAAGTGTTGGTGGATATTTGATTTTGGCTGTACTTCGTGTAGCTGAGGGTGTTAGCCCGAAATCCTCACAAGGTATCACAAGGTAAGGTAACTTCAACATTAGAATTTCCCTTTTAACTTCGACTTCGATATCAATATTTCCCTTTTTACTTCGACTTCAACATCAAAATTTCCCTTTTTGCCTCAACTTCAACATCAGAATTTCCCTTCTAACCTCAACTTTAACATCAGAATTTTCCTTTTTATCTCAATAATTCCCTGTTTACTTTTGAAGAACATTGACGGTCATTTTGGTATTTCGTCTGGTAGAAATTTTCCTGCCAGCTGTTTTACTCTTGAACAATCTTTATCTAATTTCCCTTGTGTGTGGACGTCAAAATTCCCTAAAACAGAGAAATTTTCATTGTACCTGGCAACACTGAGCAGTTGAAGTGGTGGTATAGTCTCGTCTTGTGTACTGTCTTTGTTCTCTTCTTATTTTATCTTATTTTCCCACTATTTCTGTATATTTTTACAGTTTTACACTATATAATCAATAAAAGTACAATTCTAGTTTTCAAATGTACCCTTAAATTTGATTATAATTATATTCCGAGGAGGTGTTATTGAGCGACATTAAATCAAGATTATACATTATATTGGTGACCGCCAGCTGGTAAATAAAAAATAAATACAAAAGCTGGGTACATATTCTAAACTTAATAATACAGTACACGTGCTACAAAAATAACAATGTAAATAGCATAACAACTCGTTGATTCATACAATAGGACTAATTAACTTACAAAATGAAGAGTATTATACCATATAATTATACAAAGATGAACAATTCAGATATAAACAATAATAATAAGGAAAGCAGGCAACCCACGCTTCACAATTACACAGTTTTTTTTTTAGTTTTTTTATTAACATGTGACCTTCATTTACCGAGTTCAGGATCTTGATGTGGCCTACGGTAATTTGTGAACACCCTGTCAACCTCCAGAGCACCAATAAATAGCAGCAGTTAAAAGATATTACTACCTACATTAGAGAGGTTAGTTAATTAGGTAAATATTGAAAGAATTACCGTTATTCCGTACGGTTTTTCTACCTTCATTACCCACTTATGTAGACCATTCTAAGACTATTTTTAATTACAACGTACAGTCACAATCAAATATCCACCAACACTTTCCTTCCATCGTACATGCAAATAAATCAGTATCATATCAAAATATAATCATAAAACAACAACACCTTATGTCAACTCAACCCCCTCAATTATTATTATTATTATTATGAGGTGCTACAAAATTATACACGTGTTGTTCTTTATTACCAAGATATTTACTACAATGGAAGGAAAGTGTCGGTGGATATTTGATTGTGGATGTACTACCGGCCATATTTTTGTGCTGTTTCTTCTGTATATTTTTTGAGTTCGATTAATTAATACTCAATCAGGCTATTAGAATTAAGCCTGGATATATATATATATATATATATATATATTTTTTTTTTTTTTTTTTTTTTTGATTGCATGTGTATGTTTATGGTTTAAGGCCTTAGGGAGCGGGAGTAGGGGGATTGGGGGGGGGGCGGGAATAGGCGGGGGCACAGGCTTGGGGTGGGTAGAAAGCCTGTCCCCTATTCCCGTACCCCCCTAACCCCCCCTTCCCAAGCCTGTCCCCCTATTCCCGCACCCCCAAAAACCCCTGCACCCCCCTAAACACCCCCCAAACCTGTCCCCCTATTCCCGCACCCCCCAAAAAACCCCCCGCACCCCCCTAAACACCCCCCAAGCCTGTCCCCCTATTCCCGCACCCCCTTAATTAAGTGATAATAAGAATATAGTAACTCTAATTCATCTCTTTATTTCCAGTATATAATAATTAATTAATGCCCTCGTGCTTACATTTATCATATTTATTTAACATATTAACTAAAAAAAAAAAAAAAAAAAAACATATATACTTGTACAGTCACGAGCACTAATAATAAGTATCCAGGTGTGCTTCGAATACCTATAGGGGACAGTAAATAAATGCACAATAATAAGATCTCCATTGGAATTACTTCGTTGGTGAATTATTCTAGTGAACTGTTCAAAGCTTCAACCAGAGGAGCTGTATACTTATTAGTGCTCGTGATTGTACAGCCAAAATTAAATAGCCACCGACACCTTCCTTCCATCGTACATGCAAATAAATCAGTATCATATCAAAATATAATCATACAACAACAACACCTTATGTTAACTCAACCCCCTCAATTATTATTATGAGGTGCTGTAAATAAATCAGTATCATATCAAAATATAATCATACAACAACAACACCTTATGTCAACTCAACACCCTCAATTATTATTATTATTATTATGAAGTGCTGTAAATAAATCAGTATCATATCAAAATATAATCATACAACAACAACACCTTATGTCAACTCAACCCCCTCAATTATTATTATGAGGTGCTGTAAATAAATCAGTATCATATCAAATTATAATCATACAACAACAACACCTTACGTCAACTCAACAACCTCAATTATTATTATGGGGTGGTGCAAAATCATACACGTGTTGTTCTTTATTACCAAGATATTTACTACGATGGAAGGAAAGTGTTGGTGGATATTATTATCATTATTATTATGAGGTGCTGTAAATAAATCAGTATCATATCAAAATATAATCATACAACAACAACACCTTACGTCAACTCAACCCCCTCAATTATTATTATTATTATTATTATGAGGTGGTGCAAAATCATACACGTGTTGTTCTTTATTACCAAGATATTTACTACAATGGAAGGAAAGTGTTGGTGGATATTTGACTGTGGCTGTACACCTATTAAAATGACCCTGTGATCGTGTATGAGACTTGGTGGTGGCTTCAGATTCCTCCTGACTATGCCACGAAACACACTCGCTCTTTCCATATTATAGGCGTGTGTGTGTTTCGTGGCAATATCTGAAGGACTCATTTAACTCCAATTTTCTGACTCCTAATTCTTCTAAAAACTACGAACACTAAAGCTGTTTTTATTTATTTATATATTTATTTATTTACCTAAAAACTACGAACACTAAAGCTGACAATCAAAGGTTTAAACAGAAGATTCAAGGATTTTTTTTTTTTTTTTTTTTTTTGTTTTTTTTTTTTTCTTTCGTTTTTGGTATTGTTTCATATTGTTGCGACTCGACAGCAACTTGTCAGGAAGAAGTAAAGTTGTTGTTGCGACTTGTCAGGAAGGAGTAAAGTTGTTGTTGTAACTTGTCAGGAAGAAGTAAAGTTGTTGTTGTAACTTGTCAGGAAGAAGTAAAGTTGTTGTTGTAACTTGTCAGGAAGGAGTAAAGTTGCTGTTGTAGAAACTTGTCAGGAAGGAGTAAAGTTGTTGTAACTTGTCAAGAAGGAGTAAAGTTGTTGTTGTAACTTGTCAGGAAGAAGTAAAGTTGCTGTTGTAGAAACTTGTCAAGAAGGAGTAAAGTTGTTGTCACGACTTGTCAGGGAGTTATTTTCTAATGAGGAAAGGAGCACCTCACTAAGATATGGGAGAGTGTAATCCAAAGAGCCATCAGTCGTAAGGTGATGGTGGTGAAGGGAAGCAGTAAAGTTGTGGTGGTGCCAGGGAGGAGAGAGGTTGTGAGTGCTTCTCTTACGACGCCCCGAGAAGGGAGTAAAGAACACAAAGGCAGTCAGTGTTGCCAGGAGGGCCGACATGCTGTATACACAAACGGTGCTGGAAAAACAACTATTCTGGACCCCTGACCCATTACTGGAAGACCCACTACTAGGCTTATTATTGGAACCACCAGGCTTATTATTGGAACCACCAGGCTTATAATTGGAACCACCAGGCTTATTATTGGAACCACCAGGCTTATTATTGGAACCACCAGGCTTATAATTGGAACCACCAGGCTTATTATTGGAACCACCAGGCTTATTATTGGAACCACCAGGCTTGTTATTGGAACCACCAGGCTTATAATTGGAACCACCAGGCTTATAATTGGAACCACCAGGCTTGTTATTGTAGGAATGACCAGGCTTGTTATGTGAACCACCAGGCTTGTTATTGTAGGAACCACCAGGCTTGTTATTGGAAGAGGTGGTAGGTTTGTGTGGTGGTGGGAGGTATGTGTAAGGGGGACCGTCGATGGCAGGAATGTAAGGTTTGTCAGGGTAGTAAGTGGAAGGTGTGGTTGTGGTGGGTGTTGTGGTGGTATGGGAGAAGACATAGTGTGGTAAGGGCCCATAGTGTGGTGTTGGTAGCAGTGGTGTTTGTGGTGGTGGTGTTGTTGTATGTTGATATAGTATGTTGTACAGAGTTGATTCCGGTTCGTATAAGGATGTAGTAGGCACGTTGTAATTCTGTGATGGTGTGTGTTGTGTGTTGTGAGGTCTCTGTGTTGTCTTTCTAGTAGTGGTAGTCGTTGTATCCGCAGGTGTGTTAGTGTTAGTGTTAGTGGTGGTGGTGGTACTCGTAGCGGTGAAATACAGTGAGTTAATCGTGTCCAGGTAGTTTGTAAGGGCCGCGATGGGGTCATAGTTAGTTGCTGGTGGCTTTGGCGTCGACGTTGTTATTGTTGGTGATGCATTGGAGTAGTCGGTGTAGGAACTGGTGACCTGGGGAAATTTTTGTGGTGGTGGAAAATATGTACTGCTGCTGTTGTTGTTGTGGTTGTGGTTGTGGTTGTTGTGGTTGTTGGTGTTGGTTGGGAAGAAAGTCGCAAGTTGTTGTTGTTGTTGTTGTTGTATGAAAGGGTATCCCAACGCAGCTGCTGATGATGGTGGTGGTGGTGGTGTTGACGCTTGTACTAATGGGACACTATATGAAGACTGTGGTGTTGTCGCCTGTACTACGGGGACACCATACGATGACTGTGGTGGTGTCTGTATCTCAGGAACACCATAGGAAGACTGTGGTGTTGTCGCGTGTACTAAGGGAATAAAATATGATGACTGAGGTGGTGTTTGTACTTCAGGAACACCATACGACGACTGTGGTGGTGTGTGTATCTCAGGAACACCATACGAAGACTGTGGTGTTGTTGCTTGTACTACGGGGACACCATAGGAAAACTGTGGTGGTGTTTGTATCTCAGGAACACCGTATGTCGACTGTGGTGTTGTCGCTTGTACTACGGGGACACCATAGGAAAACTGTGGTGGTGTTTGTATCTCAGGAACACCGTATGTCGACTGTGGTGTTGTCGCTTGTACTACGGGGACACCATATGAAGACTGTGGTGTTGTCGCTTGTACTAAGGGGACACCATACGAAGACTGTGGTGTTGTTGCTTGTATCTCAGGAACACCATACAATGACTGTGGTGCTGTTTGTATCTCAGGAACACCATAGGAAGACTGTGGTGTTGTCGCTTGTATCTCAGGAACGCCGTATGTGGAGTGTGGTGTTGTCGCTTGTATCTCAGGAACACCATATGTGGAGTGTGGTGTTGTTATGGTCACTTTGTTGTTGTCGTGGTAGTGGTGGTAGTTGGGTTCGCCCTGGAAATATTTTGGCGGGAGACCGAAACCATATATACCAGCTGTGACGATTGGTGTGTATAGTTTGTCGAGTTCCTGAGGGCTGAGGGTTCTGGTGGTGGTTGTCTTGTGGGGAGGAGCGCCATACGAAAACTGCAGCGGTTGTGGTGTTGCAACTTTGTCAGGACCGCTTTGTGTAATTTGTGGTGGCGAACCAAAATTACTGTAGATATTCGATGTGACTATCTTCTCCTTGGGTACATACAGATTATTATTATTATTATTATTAGTAGTAATCTGAATATTGTTATTGTTATTATTGCTTCCTGTGTCGTATATAAGCTTGGAGGAAGGGTATTGGGCATCTGTTTGTGGCACCAGATAGCGATTGGACTCCCTTTCATCACCACCACCACCACCACCACCACCACCGCGACGAGTAGAAACACCCACCAACACATTATCTTCAGAACCATTATTTTGACTACCAGAAACACCCAACAACACACTACTACTATTTTTTAAACCATTATTATTACTACTACTATTTCCCAGACCATTATTTTGACTACCAGAAACACCAAACAACACCCTACTACTACTATTTTTTAAACCATTATTATTACTACTACTATTTCCCAGACCATTATTTTGACTACCAGAAACACCCAACAACACACTACTACCATTTTGTCCACTAACGGGTCCTGAAACGGGTACCTGTGATTCTAAAACGGGTACCTGAGATCTTAAAACGGGTACCTGTGATCTTAAAACGGGTACCTGTGATCTTAAAACGGGTACCTGTGATCTTAAAACGGGTACCTGTGATTCTGAAACGGGTACCTGTGATTCTAAAACGGGTACCTGTGATTCTAAAACGGGTACCTGTGATTCTAAAACGGGTACCTGTGATTCTAAAACGGGTACCTGTGATTCTAAAACGGGTACCTGTGATCTTAAAACGGGTACCTGTGATCTTAAAACGGGTACCTGTGATTCTAAAACGGGTACCTGTGATCTTAAAACGGGTACCTGTGATCTTAAAACGGGTACCTGTGATTCTAAAACGGGTACCAGAGGAGGGGGATCCACATTTATTATTTCTGACGTGGGTATTCCTCCCCTTTTAAAGTACTTGGGTGGATCAGAAACCCTTCTTGTACTTTCATCAAACCTCTTTACATCCAACCTCCATCTCTCGTTGCTGTTGTTGTTGTTGTTGTTGTTGTTGTTGTTTTCATCCAACCTCACCCATCCTTCACGCATATCCAAAGGGGGTAGTGGTAGTGGTAGTGATCTTTTCATTCTCTTACTATTATTATTATTATTTTTATTATTATTATTATTGATATTATTATTATGAGTCGGTGAAATTTTCAAGTCCACATATTTTGCATCCAAATGTTCCGTGTGTACATCAATGACATTCCTGTGTACATCAGAGTGCTTCATGTGTACATTTTCGTTATCCAAATGTTCCGTGTGTACATCAATGACATTCCTGTGTACATTTTCTTTATCTAAATGTTCCGTGTGTACATTATGCTTATCCAAATGCTTCGTGTTTACATCAAAGACATTCCTGTGTACATTTTGCTGTTGTTGATGTTGTTGTAGATGTTGTTGTTGTGGTTGTTGATGTTGTTGTAGATGTTGTTGTTGTGGTTGTTGATGTTGTAGCTGTTGTTGTTGTAGATGTTGATTTTGTAGATGTTGTTGTTGTTGTTGTAGATGTTGTTGTTGATTTTGTAGATGTTGTTGTTGTTGTAGATGTTGTTGTTGTGGTTGTTGATGTTGTTGTAGCTGTTGTTGTAGATGTTGTTGTTGATTTTGTAGATGTTGTTGATTTTGTAGATGTTGTTGTTGATGTAGATGTTGTTGTTGTTGTGAAAAGAGGTATCCCACTTGACTATTCACCTCTTTATCCACGCCCTCCACCACACCCACCACGCCCTCCTTCGTGTTATATGGGCGGCCTTCTTCTCCCT
>JAWQEG010005227.1:67500-102500 GCA_033782935.1 Petrolisthes cinctipes
GAGGTTGTAGTGTTGTGATTTAAGTCGTCTGAGGTTGTAGTGTTGTGGTTTAAGTTGTCTGTGGTTGTAGTGTTGGGGTTTAAGTTGTCTGAGGTTGTAGAGTTGTGGTTTAAGTCGTCTGAGGTTGTAGTGTTGTGGTTTAAGCTGTCTGAGGTTGTAGTGTTGTGGTATAAGTCGTCTGAGGTTGTAGTGTTGTGGTTTAAGTTGTCTGAGGTTGTAGTGTTGTGGTATAAGTCGTCTGAGGTTGTAGTGTTGTGGTTTAAGCTGTCTGAGGTTGTAGTGTTGTGGTATAAGTCGTCTGAGGTTGTAGTGTTGTGGTTTAAGTTGTCTGAGGTTGTAGTGTTGTGGTTTAAGTCTTCAGGGGTTGTAGTGTTGTGGTTTAAGTCGTCTGAAGTTGTAGTGTCATAGTTATAGTCTTCAGGGGTTGTAGTATCATAGTTATAGTCTTCAGGAGTTGTAGTGTCATAGTTATAGTCTTCAGGAGTTGTAGTATTATAGTTATAGTTAAAATCTTGAAGTGCTTGTAATATATGTTGTCCCATCACTACGCCTTGTGTCAACTCTCTTCGTCTTCGTCTACCCACCAGTAAAGGACTCACAGCCAGTCCAGCAATGGCCAGCACCACACTCAGAGAACACCCGTCACTATTTAGACAACTCCTTCGTAGACCTCCCTTCGTTGGACGCCTCTTGTTGTTGTTGTTTCCGAAGAGTCTGGTCGGCTTTGGTTTTTGGGTCGGGGAGGTCGGAGTGTCGTCGCGGATGTTGAGGCCCGGTACGGCGGAGAACGTGTCTGATTCCGGTACTCCCTCGATCAGTGCCAGGGGACTCATGTGTGACGGAAACATAAAGTCAACGTTGTCTACATGTGATGTGTCGCCTTCCATTGCCTCTGTGGAAGTTGAGATAGATGATGATGTTGTGGTTGTTGTTGTTGTGGTTGTTGTTGTTGAAGGTGGTAATGATTCGTCTTCACTGTCTTCACTGTATTCATAATCAACTTGGTAGTACTCATCGTCGTAGTCGTTCATACCACGGAAGTCATATTTGTCACCACTCTGGCTATATTCATAATCATTGCCGGTGGTAGAGAAGCCAGGAAGGTTATTGTATTGGCTATAATTTCTAAGGTTAGCGAGGAGAAGGTGATAGTTCTTCATAATTTCATCGAGGTTGGGTACTGGTGGTACTGTTGGTAGCAATGGTGTGGCAGTAGTAGTAGTAGTAGTGGTGGTAGTTGTAGTAGGCTGAGGCACCAACGCTTCATACAGATTGATGTCTGGGTCGAAGGAAGTAATGAGGTGCAGCGTGGCATCGGGGTAATCACCTCCCGACGCATCACGACGACGACGGCGGCGACCAAAGACGGGTACCACAAGGGGGACGGCCATTACACCAGTGGCCCCGGCAGCCACAGTGAGCGCCAGACCCAGGGTACACCAGTTATTGTTTAAACACCACTTGATACCACCATCTTCTGACTTAGAGACCACCTTGGGGTTGACTGGGGGAGAAGCGCTGGTTGGTGACGTCTGCTGCAAGGGGGAGGAAGTGATGGATGCTGTGGCTGATGGTACAGGAGGAGAAGGATAGTGTGAGGCTAGAGAGGTCCCAAGGTAGTCTAGAAGAGCCTGTAATGAAGGTGTAGAGGTGCCTGTGTCCTGCTCTGGTGTCCCATTTGTACTGGAACTTCCCAAAAGAGTGTTGGAAACTCCTAAAAGAGTGTTAGAACCAGGTGTGAGGTTCTGATTGAAGACGGGGCTGGGACTGTTGTGTCGGAACTGCTGAGGGTCATCCAGTCCCATGGAGGAGAGGAGCTGAGGATTAGAGGAGAGGAGGTGAGGGTTGGAGGAGAGGAGGGACCGCACCACCAGAGCCTGCACCACCTGAGGGAAGTACGGATTGCTCGTGTCAACTCCACCAAATAAATTCTTAAAGGAGTCTAGCTTTATCAACTTCTCCCAAACGTCAGCACTCACTTCCTCTGAACTCCCAAACAATGGCACATCATTTCCCAGAAGTGGTTTGTGAGTGTGAAGTGCTACAAACCCTTCTTGGTTCTGATCATCAAAGCTCCCACCAATAGTGAGTGGATAACCCTGAAGAACATTATTACCAATACCACCAAACACCTGACTGTTATGTGGGCTCGGGGGATCCTTGACGGACGGAGCAGCGAAGGCGTGTGAAGAATGTGGCAAGTTGACGGGAACACCCAACAGTCCGGGGTTACCAACGCCACCGAAGGATTCCTTGGACAGGTTGGCATTGGGATGGGAATTGAGGAGGTCAGGGCGGGGTGATGGCTGCAACACAAACTGATTGACTGGAAGTGGAATGCCGCCGGCCCAACCAGAACCAATGGAAAGTGTACTGGCATGGTGAGGGAAGGGAGGCTTAGTGACTGTTGTAGTAGCAGAGGTTGGTGCACTGTATGTTGGTCTTGCTATCCCTTGCTCGGCCAAACCTACAGAAGACTCAAATTTCTCTTGGGAGTACTTGGAAGATGGTGATGGTGTTAATTTTGCAAACGTGGGTGGAGTTGTGTTTTTATCCTTTACTCCTTGATCCTGGCCATGATCGTCAGATGTTTTGACAGGAGTGAGACTGTGATCAAAGTGAAAGTATCCAGGCTGGGTATTTTGCTGTATGTCACCCCAAGCACCGAGGTGGAAGGCAGACAGGGAGGGAGGAGACGGACTGGAAGTTTTAACTGGGTAGTAGCTGTGTCCAGGTAGAATAGGCACGTGGCTGGAGTAGGTAGGATAAGGTGGGAGACCTGGGATAGAAGATGGATTAACTTTGTCCACCACACCCTGATTAGAAGTTAATGTTGTTGTCGTGTTTTTATGCAGTTTGATTTGCTGATGTTGTGTGTCCCTAGTTCCGTTTCCCGCCTGACTAGCGACGTCGACCTGAGTCAGGAAGGGCATGTCCTGTGTAAACAAATCTATTGTTGGCCTACTGAGGAGAGTGAGATCGTGCTGCAGTAAACTGGGTGGGCGCGAGACGGAACCTTGAGAAGACACATGAGCTGGCTGTTGAGGAGATGGGGACACATCAGTATCAGTTGCAATGAGAGGGAGCCCGGAGTTACCGTGAGAGAAGCCAGGGATATGGGAGAGTGGAGGAAGCAGGGCTGAGTTACTGTGAGAGAGACCAGGGAATTGGGAGAGTGTCGGAAGCTGGGCTGAGTTATTGTGAGAGAGACCAGGGAGATAGGAGAGTGGCTTGACTGGCAGGGGTTTTCGATTAGACTGGAATGGCCTTATTGTGTTTGAATGAGCCACTGAAGGAGGTGACTGGGAAGAAACTGATGGCGATCCTGAGACACCAGATGAAGGAATGTTTTGGTTGAGTGAATCAGACTGGAACGGCCTTATAGTGTTGGAATGCAACTGGGAAAGAACAGATGGTGATCCTGAGACATTGGTGGACGATGGGACGTTGAACAGACTTGGTGTCGACTGCTGTAGGGCTGGAACAGGTCTTGGCATGAGCTCTGGTGTGGACTGGAGAGCATCAGACTGGGGTATCATATTCTGAGGTGCGGGCAGCGGCGTCAGAGCCTGAAAGTACGAAGGACTGAATATCGGCTGTGAAGTTAGTAGTGGCAGGAGTGACTGAGGATGATGAAGATGCTGTTGTTGTTGTTGTTGTTGAGTCCAGCTGGGGGTAAACAATGACTGGCTGATACTGGTGGTGGGATTAGATAAGGACTGCACTGACTGAGGTCCTACTACTGCTACTGCTGGTGCTGCTGGTGGTGGAGGCGCTGTTGTTGTCGTTGTTCCATAGCGGTGAAGGAAGCTGAGATAATCACTGAGGTTCGTGAAGGGAAAAGACTGGAGATTGTTGAGTACCAAGTTGTCGTCGTCTTCTGTTCCTCCTTCAACAACTGGCTTGGATTCTACAGACGATGACGATGGTGATGAAGGTCCTTGATTAATGACGGATAATGGCCCGCCTCCCAGTTGTGTTCCCGCCAAAACAAACGCCTCATCCGATTCCCCGTCTGACTGTGGCTTCGGCTGCTGGTGTACAAGTGGAATATTCTGTGCCAGGTGGTGTTGTGGTGGTGGTGGTGGTGTTGGGATCCGATGGTGTTGTTGTAGTAGTGTTGTTGGGATCCGCTGCTGGTGTGGTTGTTGTTGTGGTAGTGTTTGTGTTGGTGTTGTTGTAGGCTGTGGATATCTTTGGTGTTGTTGTGGTAGTGTTGTTGGGATCCGCTGTTGGTGTTGTTGTTGTTGTGGTAGTGTTTGTGTTATTGTTTTTGTAGGCTGTGGATATCTCTGGTGTTGTTGTGGTGGTGTTTTTGTATGAGCATCAACCCCACCAACTTTTTCTTCCTCCTCCTTCTCTTTCTCCTGTTCTTGTTCTTGCTGTGACGGATTGAGCAGGTGCAGGTAGTTCAATTTCTCCGGTACGAGTAATTGATCTTGCCAGGGCTGTGGGAGTGAGTTGAGGATGTGGGAAACTTGTAGGGAAGAGGAA
Source organism: Petrolisthes cinctipes (assembly GCA_033782935.1). NCBI lineage: Eukaryota > Metazoa > Arthropoda > Malacostraca > Decapoda > Porcellanidae > Petrolisthes > Petrolisthes cinctipes. Next base: position 71,995 of record JAWQEG010005227.1, read on the forward strand.
ATGTCATCGTCGTCGTCTGAGTAGTGGTGGATGTTGTCTAAAAAAAGTGATGATGATGGAGGAGATACTTGTTGTTGATGCTGTTGTGTTTGATGATGAAAAAGGACCCCTGGAAAATGAGAGTGGTGTTGTTGTGTTGTTGTTGTTGTCTGATGGGGACTTGTGGTGGTTGTGGTGAGTTGTGGAGAAGGGAGAGGGATGGAGGAATAGGAATGATGGGAATTTGTTGCGGAGGTGGTGGATGGAGGAGGAGAGATAGAGGAGTAGGAAAGAGAGTATTTATTGTTGTTGTCATCGTTGTAGTTGTTGTTGGAATGTTTTGACGGGACGCGACCACTATCACCACCACCATCAGACACCTCTTGCTCCTCCTGCTCTTCTTCCTCCTCCCCCTCCTTCAGCGACTGCAGCAGGAACTCCGACAATGACTGTGTGTTGGAGGGAAGTAAGGGAAGGACCGAGTGTACATTGATGGTATTAACAGAGGAAAGGGAAGCAGGTTGAAGAGAAGCCAACAGGGATTCTAAAGGAGGCAGGGACGCAAAGGGATTCGACAAGGAAGCGAGAGAAAAGGAGGAAGGGAGAGAAGGAGATGACACGGAGGAAAGAGATGAAGAGGAGGGGGAAGAGGGGAGAGAAGAAAGAGAAGACACAGAGGTAGACGAAGAGGAGGAGGAGGGGTTCGACAAAGAAGGGAGAGAAACAGAGGTAGACGAAGAGGAGGAGGAGGAGGGGAAAGAAGAATGAGGAGAAGGCACAGAGGAAAGAGACGAAATAGAGGAGGGAAGAGAAAGAATAGGAGAGGAAGGGAGAGAAACGGAGGAGGAAGAGGAAGAGGGAAGAGAAAGAGAAGAAGACAAGGAGGAAAGAGACGAAATAGAAGAGGAGGAGGAAGAGGACGAGGTGGTGATGGAGGAAGTCGGGACCCGTTTGGTACCGACTAGTTTGAGTTGACCATCCCTCACTTCCCACACCTTCACCAAAACATAGGCATCGTCTGACTCCTGGGTGCAGTTGGGGTCTTGGCTGCCTGTTGTTGTTGTCGTTGTTGTTGTTGTTGTTGAATCTCGGGTACCTGAAATGGGGTTGTGGTATTAGATAGGTGTTGTTGTTGTTGATGTAGTGGTTGTTGTTGAATCTCGGGTACCTGAAACGGTGTGTGTGAGAGAGAGAGAGAGAGAGAGAGAGAGAGAGAGAGAGAGAGAGAGAGAGAGATGATACAGCAGTGTAACTTTTGTGTGTGTGTGTGTGTGTGTGTGTGATGATGCAGTAATATCCGTGTGTGTGTGTGTGTGATGATGCAGTAAAATCCGTGTGTGTGTGTGTGTGTGTGTGTGTGTGTGTGTGTGTGTGATGATACAGTAAAATATGTGTGTGAATAATAACCACTTCCCACCAGTTTTTTTACAGTGATGAAGCAGTGTTACCAGTCAGTCTATTACACTAGTGCCAAGTAAGTGCATAAACAAACACCTTTACCCTCACCTTCTCTATTATTATTATTATTATTATTATTATTATTATTATTATTTACATGGGTATGGAAGGTATTATTATTATTATTATTATTATTATTATTATTATTATTATTATTATTATTATTATTATTATTATTATTATTATTATCATTATTATTATTATTATTATTATTATTATTATTATTTACATGGGTATGGAAGGTATTATTATTATTATTATTATTATTATTATTATTATTATTATTATTTACGTGGGTATAGAAGGTATTATTATTATTATTATTATTATTTACATAGGTATAAAAGGTATCATTATTATTATTATTATTATTATTATTTACGTACGTATAGAAAGTATTATTATTATTATTTACGAGGGCGTAAAAGGTACTATTATTATTATTATTATTTTGGCAGCACCGTTGGAAACATGACAAACAAAACAAGCTCCCATTTTGGCGCCAATATTTTCCCGCCTTTATTATTAACTTTCTCGGTCACCCCGGGCAGTGATCACGTTTTACCGCCAAGAGGGACTATTTGTGGCGGGTTTTGGCGGGTTACACACACACATACATACACACACACACACACACACATACATACATACATACACATACATACATACACATATTTAAGCTTTTACACATACATATATACACATACATACACATATTTAAGCTTTTACACATACATACATATATTTAAGCTTTTACACACACATACATACACATATTTAAGCTTTTACACACACATACATACACATATTTAAGCTTTTACACACACACACACATATTGAAACTTATATTTATTTATTTACTCTGTGTGTGTGTTAAAGATTAGGGTGACATTATTTAATTAGTGTGTGTGTGTGTGTGTGTGTGTGTGTGTGTAAAAAAGTGTTGATGTGTGTGTGTATGTGTAAAAAAGTTAATGTGTGTGTGTGTGTGTGTTTGTGTGTGTAAAAAAGTGTTGATGTGTGTGTGTGTATGTGTAAAAAAGTTAATGTGTGTGTGTGTGTGTGTGTAAAAAAGTGTTGATGTGTGTGTGTGTAAGTGTAAAAAAGTTAATGTGTGTGTGTGTGTGTGTGTGTGTGTAAAAAAGTGTTGATGTGTGTGTGTGTATGTGTAAAAAAGTTAATGTGTGTGTGTGTGTGTGTGTGTGTGTAAAAAAGTGTTGATGTGTGTGTGTGTATGTGTAAAAAAGTTAATGTGTGTGTGTGTGTGTGTAAATGTGTCAATGTGTGTGTGTGTTTGTGTGTAGATAAGTGTTAATGTGTGTGTGTGTGTGTGTGTGTGTGTGTGTAAAAAAGTGTTGATGTGTGTGTGTGTATGTGTAAAAAAGTTAATGTGTGTGTGTGTGTGTGTGTGTGTAAAAAAGTGTTGATGTGTGTGTGTGTATGTGTAAAAAAGTTAATGTGTGTGTGTGTGTGTGTAAATGTGTCAATGTGTGTGTGTGTTTGTGTGTAGATAAGTGTTAATGTGTGTGTGTTTATGTGTAAAAAAGTGTTGATGTGTGTGTGTGTATGTGTAAAAAAGTTAATGTGTGTGTGTGTGTGTGTGTTTGTGTTATAGGGACATTATTTATTATTATTATTATTATTATTATTATTATTATTACATAGATGTGTGATATTTTTACTTAAACTACATGATAATATTATAGTTGTTATAGTTATAGTTGTTTTAGTTATAGTTATAGTTGTTATAGTTATAGTTGTTATTGTTATAGTTATAGTTGTGTAAATAAATGTATTCTATAAATTATAAGAAAAATGGTGAAAGAATATTGTAAATTTTTTGTTATTTTCGACATTATTATTATTATTATTATTATTATTATTATTATTATTATATAGTTAATGCATTAATGTTTAGGTAGAAGTTTATCCCAATATTAATCAACGTGGTAATTATAATTAGAGTAAAAAAGTAGTGTCAATAATTAGTATCAAAAAAATAATTAGTGGCCTTAAAAAAAATGTGTGAAAAAATATTAGTTATTATAAGTTTAAAAGGGAGATTTTATTGTTGTTATTATTATTATTATTATTATTATTGTTATTGTTATTGTTATTATTATTGTTGATATTATTATTGTTATTATTATTGTTATTATTATTGTTGTTATTATTATTATTATTGTTATTATTATTATTGTTATTATTGTTATTGTTATTATTATTGTTATTATTATTATTATTATTATTATTATTATTACATGCAGGGTTAAATAGTGAGTTAGTTAGAAAGCATGCACATAAACATTATTATTATCATTGTATAAAAAAATAGAAATACATAATAAAAATTCATTATAAAAATACATAATAAAAAATACATAATAAAAATTCATAATAAAAATTCATTATAAAAATACAAAATAAAAATACAAAATAAAAATACATAATAAAAATACATAATAAAAATAAAAAATAAAAATAAAAAATAAAAATAAAAAATAAAAATAAAAAATAAAAATAAAAAATAAAAATACATAATAAAAATACATAAAAAATACAAAATAAACAAGGACAGAAAATCAAGGTTGTGGAAATTATCAGGGAAATATAAACACACACACACACACACAGGAAACAAAACAAGTAAGGACAGGAAATCTTAGTGGTGGAAATATAAACACACACACACACACACACTGAGGAAACAAACAAGGAAGAAAATAAAAACACATACACACATACACATGCAGGAAACAAAAAATAAAAAAGCAAGCAAACAAGCAAGGACGACCAAACAAACAAACAAACAAAAGCAAGCACAAGCAAGCATTATTTTTTATATATACACATTATTATTATTATTAGGAGAAGAGTTTATTTTTTATTTATTTATTTATTATTATTTATTGATTTATTCATTCATTTATTTATTTAGTTTTAGTTTTTTTACTTATTTATTTATTATATTTATTTTTATCTATTTTATATTACTATTATTTATTCACTTATTTATTTCTATTCATTTATTTTATATTATTATTTTTATTTATTTTTTATTATTATTATTATTATTATTATTATTATTATTATTATTATTATTATTATTATTATATATATATATTTTTTTTTTCCCTCTGACTTACCTGTATACATCTGTGTGTGTTTGTGTGTGTGTTTGGGTGTCGTGGTGTGAAGCTGATTCCTCCAAAACGTGTAGGGAAACTTTATACAAATACATAGGAATATATTATTATTATTATTATTATTATTATTTTTATTTTTTATTTTATTTTTATTTTTTTTATTATTATTATTATTGTTGTTTTTATTATTATTATTATTATTGTTATTTTCATTTTTATTTTTACTATTATTATTATTATTGTTATTTTTATTTTTACTATTATTATTGTTATTTTTATTTTTATTTTTACTATTATTATTGTTATTATTATTATTATTATTATTGTTATTATTGTTATTATTATTATTATTATTAATATTGTAATTATTTTTATTATTATTATTATTATTATTATTATTATTATGTTGCTTGGAGTTATTTAAAGGGTTAATTGTATTTTTGTATGAATATGTATAGTTATTAAAATTATTTCTGGACACCTTGTATAATACATTTTCATATTATGCATTATACATACTACTATACATTATTATTATACATCATTCATACATTATACATATCATAGATTTTCATAGTAGACATTATACATATTATTCATATTATTATACATATCATTATACATGCGAATATAAATTATTTACACACTCACTATACATACATTCTCACTATACATACATTCTCTCACTGTACATACATTCTCTCACTATACATACAATACATTCTTTCACTACAGCATACATATATCTTAATTCTCTCACTACACATACATATATTCACTATACATACACATACACGTACTGTACAGTACAGTCTGCAAAAAAAGTTTTGGAACCAGCCCTTTAACAGTGTGATGTAATGTTGGTAAGCCTGACTGGTGAGTGTCATACCTCCACCACCCTCCCTGAGTCCCTGTCCCTGGCCACTGTGTCCCTCAGTGTGTCATGGGCAGGCAAGTGGAGATGACGTTCTTTCACCCAGTGCTATTTTTTCTGGGTATATCACGGTTATTTTTGTTCTAAAATACTCAAACGCATTTCCTTATGTTTAATAATGAATAGTTAAATAGTAAGAGTTGTTAAACACTCAAGATTTAATTTAAAATCAGCTAAACTTTTGATATAAAAAAATTGTCACTGCCGCGGCCCGAATATTATAGGCCGGGGCAAAGACGATACTTGTCCCGGATGACACGAAGCATCAGCTGCCCAGTGGGTGGAGTACCAACACTACACTACTTACCCAGCTGAAAAGTAACGTAGGGGTAGTTCCAATTTTTTTTTTTTTTTTGCAGACTGTACATACATACATACATACACATACATTCACACTATACTTACATACATTCTCACTATACATACATTCTCACTACACATACATACATTCACACACTATACACACATATATACACACACTATACACACATATATACACACACTATACACACACATATATACACACACTATACACACATATATACACACACTATACACACATATATACACACACTATACACACATATATACACACACTATACACACATATATACACACACTATACACACATATATACACACACTATACACACATATATACACACACTATACACACATATATACACACACTATACACACATATATACACACACTATACACACACTATACACACACTATACATACAATTTCATCAACAATAAATGACAGAAATGTATCAAGAAATTAAAACTTTATTGTAGTAATAAAATTCATACAAAGAAAATATATAAATACAATATACATAGTAATAATATTGACAGTATATACAGAAGATAATAAATTATAATGTATGAAAGAAACATTGCTTTATTTACTACTCAATGTTTGTTTGTGTGTTTGTGTGTTTGTTTGTTTGTTTGTTTGTTTGTGATTAATTTTATGTGGTTAGTTTTGACAGGAGGGAGAGAAGGGAGTGTTATTATTATTATTATTATTATTGTTACTATTAGTTTTATTATTATCATTATCATCATTATTATTATTATTATTATTATTATTATAATTATTATTATTACTATTATTACTATTATTATAATTATTATTACTATTATTATCATTATTATTACTATTATTATAATTATTATTACTATTATTATTATTATTATCATTATTGTTATTGTTGTTATTATTATTATTATCATTATTTATTATTATTATCATTATTATTATAATTATTATTAATATCAGACTAATAGGGTGATATATTAGGGTTGAAATGAAATGCTACAGCTTCCTCCAAACTGTACCACGAGGCAGTAACCACATAGTTTGGAGGAAACAGAAGCATTCCAATTCACCCATAACAACAGAATCACCTCACCTTAATTATTATTATTGTTATTTACAAGTATAATGAATAATTAGTATAACAGTGATAAAGTAAATTAAAGCATTGACCAATATTTACACACACATATATAATTATGTAAAAATAATATAGTGTTTGTATATGTAGAATAATTTAGTTTCACACATATAAATATAAATAATATTGTGTTTGTATGAAGTGTGATAAATTATGTACAGTCGGCAAAAAAAGTTTTGTTACCGCCCCTACGTTAATTTTAACATGGGTAAGCGTGGTAGGGTTGGTACCCCGCTGACTGGGCAGGTGTTGCCTTGTGTCATCCGGGACGAGTATCATCTTTGCCCCGGCCTATAATACTCGGGCAGTGACAGTGACAACTTTTTTATATCAAGAGTTTAGCTGATTTTAAATTAAATTTTGAGTGTTCAAGAACTCTTACTATTTAACTATTCATTATTAAACATAAGGAAATGTGTATGGATATTTTAGAACAAAAATGACCGTGAAATACCCAGAAAAAATAGCACTTCCTAAAAGAACGTCATTCCTACTTCCCTGCCCATTAGACACTGAGGGACACGGAGGGTGACGGAGGTATATATGACACTCACATCACACCTCACTCGCCAGTCAGGCCTACCAACATTACATCACACTGTTAAAAGGATAGTAACGAAACTTTTTTTGCCGACTACACATACACACATATATGTATAGAATTAATATAGTGTATGTATGAAAAGTGATAAATTATGTACGTACACACACATATATATATATAAATAATAATAGTGTATGTATAAAGAGTAATAATTTATTCATTATTCACATAAATAAATAATGATGTGTTTGTTTACATTACGAGTGATAAATTATTCAGTAAACACAAACATAATTAAATGTTTATATGTATGTATGTATGTATGCAGAATAATTATTTAGTAGCCACGTAAATAATGATTATGTTTATGTAAATTTATTATTAATTCAGTAATCACATCAATAATGAATATGTTTATGTAAAGTAATTATTAATTCAGTAATCACATCAATAAATAATGATTATGTATATGTAAAGTTATTATTTATTCAGTAAACACGTAAATAAATAAATAAATGTGTGTTTGTGTGTATATGAAGAGTGGTAAATTATTCACAGTATTTTTGTTTTTATGTATAATTCGTAAAAGAGTTCATAAAATTATTAAGTCACATTTTCAGTCAATTTGGTCTTAGTCACACACTGGGTCTATGTTGTTATTATTATTATTATTATTATTATTATAGGTAGATAATTGTTGTTGTTATTATTATTATTATTATTATTGTTATTGTTGTTATTATTATTATTACTATTATTATTATTATCATGATTATTATTAACACTATATATAATTATTGCTATTATTATTATTATTATTATTATTATTGTTATCGTTATTATTATTATTATTATTATTATTATTATTATTTCTGCTGTTTGACTTTGCACATTTCTCTGTCATTTCAGTTTTGTTTCTGTTTTTCTTAGGTTACTTGAGGTCATGAGAAGTGAAGTAGAATTATTTATAGTCAGGAAATAGGTGAAACAAGGTCACAGTAGGTCAGGTGAGGTCTTAATTCAGCAGGAGACAGGTGAATAAGGTCAGAGTAGGTCACATTAGGTCAGGTGAGGTCAGGTCATACGAAAGGAACTCTTAATTCAGCAGGAGACAGGTGGAATAAGGTCAGGTGAGGTGAGGTCAGGTCATAAGAAAGGAACCCTTAAGATCAGGTAAGGTCAGGTGAGGTCAAGGGATGTCTGGTCAAGTGAAGGGTGAGAAAAAAAAGGTCAGGCAAGGTCACATCATCATCAGCAGCAGAAGAGGTCAGGTGGGGTGAAAGGTCATGAAAGGTCAGCTGGTCAATTGAGATGTGATGCAAAGGTTAGGTCAGTTTGTGTGTGTGTGTGTGTGTGTGTGTGTGTGTTCAGAAAAAAAAATATATATAGGTAATATATTTTGAGTTTTGGGAAGTAAGGTCATAGATTACAAAAGCTAGGTCAGGTCACAGATTACAAAACAGGTCACCGACTAACAAATAAATAGAGGGAAATAAGGTCACAGATTACAAAAGCAGGTCACACTAGAGGTCAGAAGGAGGGAAATAAGGTCACAGATTTAAAAAAGTTAAGTGGGGTCACAGATTACAAAAGCAGGTCACACACTACAGAGGTCAGAAGGAGAGAAATAAGGTGACAGCTTACAAAGGAATACAAATATTAGATCAGGTCAAAAACTACAAACAGGTCCCACACTACAGAGGTCAGAGTGAGGGAAATAAGGTCACATATTACAAAAGATTACAAAGGTTAAGTTAGGTCACAAATTACAATGATCAGAGGGGAAAAATCAGGTCACACATCACAAGACTGAGAGGGATGAGGTCAGTTTAGGTCACTTAGCAATTAGACTGACACTAGGTCATCTTGTTTCATTCCCTTATCACCTTGTTTGGTCTCTCTCTCTCTCTCCACCATTTCCTTCCCTTCCTCTTCTGTCACTTCCTCCTTTTCCTCCATTCCTTCCCATATTTCTCCTCTTGTCTCCATTTTCCCCTCCAAGTTATTTATCATCCCTCCACCATTTCCTTCCTTTCCATTTTTACCCCTTCTCCTATCTCCTCCTATGCTAGCTTCTGGCTAGCACAGTGGTATAGTCTGTGGCTGCAATTCTGTGGTCCAACGTTCGATCCTTGCTTGGGACACGATACAAATCTTTAACTGATGCCAGAGGTTACCATCCCTGTGAGCAGGGGGTGGGGGGTTTGAGTCAGCTGTCTGAGGTCTTCCTGCTTACACAGACATAGCCGAAGCTGACTCGGGTCTCACGTGGGTGGAGAGGTCTGTGTGTCACTCATCACCCTTGTGATGTGTGGTTATAGTTGTGTTTCATACACACAGTGTGTTGCTACACACTGTCCCATTGACTGACACTCATTGGCGGACCTTTAACCTTTAACCTTCCTCCTTCTCTTACCCCTCCTCCTCCTGTCTCCTCCTTATCCTCCCTTCCCTCCTTCCCAAACTCCTATCTCCTTCTCCTTTTCCTCCAAGTTTTATTCCTTCCCTCCTTTCCCCCCAACCCTTTGCTTCCTGTTCTACCTGTGAGCATCCTAAGTGAACGTTGCATAAGTAACATGACCCTATCCCTTCCCATTAAAGCCAGTTGTTGCTCTAGCTTCTCCAACCTGTCCCTGATCACGTCTCTGTGTGGGTCACGGGTCAGGTCGGCAGTGGAGTCCAGTTTGGCTAGGTCAGAGAGAAAGGAGAAGGCTGTGTCATAAACATCTGTGGAGGAATTTGACGCAGAGTTGATGGCAGAGTTAGTGGAATTGGTTATAGAGTCACTAGTAAACAGAGGAGAGGTGTTAGTGGTACCAGAACTCAGGGTTGAATTAGTGTCGGAAGTTGCAGAGGTGATTGCAGAGTTAGTGGTGTTGGTTATATTGTCACTAGTAAACAGAGGAGAGGTGTTAGTGGTACCAGAACTCAGGGTTGAATTAGTGTCGGAAGTTGCAGAGTTCAAGAACGGTAAATTGTCCAGTAGTGTAGAGAGCTTTCCCTCGTCAGTGATGAAATTCTCCGACTGGCTAACCAGGGAAGTGAGGAGGTCCAACCCACGCCGCCGACGACCAAGGAACACCGGTACGAGGAACGGGAAAGTGACGGCACTGGAGATACCAAGAGCAAGGAAGGCAGCAACACCCAGAGAGCAGGGGTTGTCAGATAGGCACCCCCGAACACTTTCCATAGAAATGAAACTATCAGCCGTCACATTGTCTGAAGGGGATACACTGGAGGAGGAGGAGGCTGAACTCAGGTAGGGATTAGTAGTAGTAACAGTAGGTTTGTAGGTGGTGGTGAGGAAGCTTGAGTCATCGTAGGAGTTGTAGTGTGAAAAGCTGGGACGATATGAATGGCTCTCAAGAACACCTGGATTCTGTAGTGGAAGTTGACCTGAAGATGCTACTTCTAAATAATTGATATCTGGTGGCTTGACTACAGAGGACTGATAAGGGGGATGGACTGCATAGTGTGGTATTGATGATGGTAGTGATGGTGGTGGTGGTCTTAGATGACTCACGAAGCTGTCAGGTGAGAGTTGTGGATAGGAATTGTATTGTTGAAAGCCTGAATGAATGGGGTAAGCTGTAGTAGTGGTAGTGGTGGGAACTGTAGGGTACTTGGGTGATTCTATAGTGGACCCACCAAATGGTCTCACTTGAAGTGATAGAGGTTTAGTTTTGATTGCATGATAGGTGGAAGAAGTTGGGGTAGGTGTAGTGATGATGTGATAGTGGGGAGAAGACGGTGAAGTGTCTTTTACCTGGAAATATTGAGCAGGTGAAGTGTTCGGTTGGTAGTATGGAGGAGGTGAAGTGTTGGGTTGGTAGTATGGAGAAGACGGTGAAGTGTTGGGTTGGTAGTATGGATGAGGTGGAGTGTTAGGTTGGTAATATGGAGAAGATGGTGAAGTGTTTACCTGAAAATATGAAGGTGGTGAAGTGTTGGTTTGGAAGTATGGAGGAGGTGGTGATGTATTGGGCTGGAAATATGGAGGAGGTGGTGATGTGTTTACCTGATGATATGGAAAAGACGGTGAAGTGTTTACGTGGTAATGTGGAGGTGGGGGTTTAGTACTCGTTGGATAGGGTGTGGATGTTGCATCTTGGGTAAAGTAATTGAAATCGTAAACAAAGTTGGCGTGGGATTGTTGACCTTTATTGACCTGACTAAAAGAATGGTTTGGTCTGTCGTTCACTGGTGTGTTTGAACCTGGACGGACATAGTTGCTAGATGCAGATACACGAACGTACTGCACTGGTGGTTGAGTTGTGGGAGGCAGGGTAGGGTAAGAGGCTGGACTTGAGGGGGTAGATAGTGCTAGATAACTTGCTGTCTTAAGAATCCTCTGCAGTGTGGCTGTGTCCAGGATAGGTGAGTTGTCTGTGTTATGAGGGGAAGAGGATTGAAAATGTGTGGCAGGGGAGAACCTTGATGAAATGGAGGAGTATGGTCCCCTTGGAAGAGTACGAGGAGGAGGAGAAGGAGGAGTACGGGAGGAAACAGAAGGTTCAGTCCGAGCTAACTGCTGATTGAAGGTGGTTTGCGATCCATAGTTTCCTGACTGTGAGTTTTGTGCTGCATGTTGATTATTATTAAGGTATCCCTGATTGCCCAAGTGGCCTGAGAAAGTGTTGGTGCCAGTCAGTGTGTTGAGATGTGATTGGAGCTTTTCCCAGTTGAGTGTGGTTGGAGAGGGTATATCATCCAGTACCCCTCGCAGGTCTACTGGTGTCTGCTCCCTGGGCTGACCTGTGACTCCGGTTAACAGAGGGTTGATCTTGGATAATTCTTGTGGCAATAGCTCCAGTATAGATGCACTGGTTGGTTGTGTCCCAGTATTCTCTGTAACACTTGGACTTGGCTTTCGACCCTCAGACCCTCCTGCAAGTTGAAGCTGTGAACCAATGCCAGCCTGGGAGAGAACTGTGTATGCATCTTGGAGTGTTGGGTTTTGACTCGCAGAGTTTTTCAAATAATTTACAAAGTTGGAAAGAATGTTGATGTAAGAGAGATCTGTCTCCTGAAGGCTCGTACCAAGGGAGAGGGGCATGTTATTGTAAGTGGGGTTGCCTACACCTCCAAAATAACTTGTTGTGTTGTTATTAATTTGACTATTGTTTACTTGTGTTGTGTTGGTGTGAGTGCCCACAGCATCATATTGAGGGTAACCAGAACTGTCATTCTTCAACAGAGTATCTGGACTATATATCTGTTGTCCTTGATGTTGAGGGATGGTAGTTGTCTGTAGGTGAATGGGTGGAGATGAAGTGGTATCCTGATGACCGAGTGAATGTTGCCTGAATAGATGTCTTGATGTGGGATTGACAGTAGTGGTATGATGATGAGTAGAAGATGCCATAACAGTGGTGGTGGTGGTGGTCTTGGGTGTGTGTTGAGTGTGCTGGTGAGAAGAAAGGTTTTGACAGCCTTGATTCTTCTTGGTCTCTACATTCGTATTAGAAGGTCCATGAAAAGTGGTGGTGGAGTTGGGGAACTGGGGAAGGATTAAGTGCACTACAGGCACGTCATTCAATCCATCTTTCTCTGTGGGATTGTAAGCTATCAGGGTCTTGCCACTTCTATCAACATTCGACACCTTATGGCTTCCTGAATATTCATCCTTTGGAAATATAGTTTGTTGAGATTCACTTGAGTTCTTATTATGCAGGTCATGTTTATATGTCGGACTAATGTTTGTATTGTTGAAGGTTTGTTGAAGCTCTGCTCTATGACTGAGGGGATCTTTTACCTTCATTTGGCCCTGGTCAGTTGTTGTATTTACACTTGACTCAGTGTTATGTAATTCTAGGACAGGAGGTGTCACACTGTCCTGATCATCGTGTAAAAATTCATGTCCAGGGTTGATATCCTTTAAATCCTTTTGAGTATTTTGTAATTCATCACCAGTGTTTAAGTTCATTGCAATATTGCTTAGCTCGCCCTTTTCACTGTTTTGGGGAAGGCTTGTATCTTGTAGGTTTGTATCACGTGTGTCTCGATGGTGATGAGGCTGCAGAGAAGTGGAGACATGCTTAGAGGAACCCGTACGAAGCCAAGGTTCCAAGTCGACGCTATCACTGTGGAACTTTGAGGACATCTCTGCCAATACCTCACGGGGCATGTCCTGAGGATTCACCATGTCCCCGTTTGCCAGTGATGAGTTGGTGAACATGTCGTGTGGGACAAGATGCTCACCAACCTGTTCTAACTTCCCTTCTATCATACTCCACACCTTCACTAACACGTGTTGGTGAGAGCCCTCGTCAAGTAAAGACTGGTGTTCACTGCTGTTGTTGTGGTCATGGTTAGCTTGATGTTGTTGATGTTGTTGTTGATGGTGGATGCTGTTATCATGGTGTGTTTGATTAGGGTTGATAGAAAAGTGGTTGTTGTGGTTGTGGTCATGGTTAGCTTGTTGATGTTGATGTTGTTGTTGGTGGTGGATGCTGTTATGGTGTGTTTGATTAGGGTTGCTAGAAAAGTGGTTGTTGTGGTTGTTGTTATGAAATTCTTCTTGTTGGTGTGTTATGGTGTTGTCTTGGTGATGTTGTTGTTGTTGTTGATGGTGGATGCTGTTATAGTGTGTTTGATTAGGGTTGCTAGAAAAGTTGTTGTCGTTGTGGTTGTTGTTGTTATGAAATTCTTGTTGTTGGTGTGTTATGGTGTTGTCTTGGTGTTGTTGTTGTTGATGTTGATGGTGGTGGATGGTGTTATGGTGTGTTTGATTAGGGTTGCTAGAAAAGTTGTTGTGGTTGTTGTTGTTGTTATGAAATTCTTGTTGTTGGTGTGTTATGGTGTAGTCTTGGTGTTGGTGTTGTTGTTGTTGTTGTTGTTGTTGATGATGGATGCTGTCATGGAAATCTTGAGTATGTTTGCTATCATGGAAATTTTGGTTGTGTTGGGTATCGTGGTAATCTTGGTGGTGGTGTTGGTGAGCTGTGAGATGTTGTTGGTCCCTTCCTTGTGTATTGTTAAGAAGCCCACCAGATGTATGTGGATGGGGGAGGTGGTTGTAGTAGTAGTAGTTGTTGTTGTTGTTGTTGTTGTCGTGACCAGTAAGTACATTCCCCCCTGGGTTACTCAAGTGTGGGTGGTGGTGTTGTGGTTGTGGTTGTGGTGGTTGTTGTGGTGCTGCTGTTGTTGTTCCCGTGTCTGGAAATTGGATATAAGGGTTATAAGTATTGTAATGTATGACTGTTTGTGGTGGTGGTGGTGGTGGTGAGGAGGTGGTGGTGGTGTGCTGAGAGGAGACAACAACAGTGAAATGTGACCCTGTTTGAGGTGGTGCTTGTGGTAATAGTAGTTGTGTTAGTGGTGGTGGTGGTGGTAGTGGTCTTGGTGTTTCTGTTGTAGATGGTGCTTTTTGTTGTGCTGCAATTGGTGCTAGTGATGCTGCTGTAGGATGTGGTGATGTTGGTGCCATTAGACCACCCAAAACAGCAGGTGGAATTGAAGAGGAAAGAGCAGCTATGGTTACTACTTCAGCGTTAGGACTATCTCGCCTCTCAGTCCAGTTGTCGTGAGTGACTGATGCCGGGATCTTCTTTGTCTCTGGTTCTGGTGTGTGCGTGAGTGTGAGTGTTTGTGATGGAGGGGAGTTTGTAGTAGGATATCTGATGGTTGAAGGAGCTTTTAGATGATGATGATGATGAGGAGGAGGAGGAGGTAATCTGAATGTTGGTAGAGGTGCTTTCATGTTTACAGCTGAGTGAGGTCGAGAAGAGTACCTGATAAGCGACCCTGGGTGAGACAAAGAGTGCTTAGTATTTGTTGGTGTTGTTGTTGTTGTTGTTGGGAAGTTGGACAAGATGTGCTGATAGGGATGATGATGATGATGAACTGAAGGCATGGAAGATATCAGTGATGAATCATGATTATTAGTATAACTTGTTGGGGGAGTATTGGCAGAGTAAAGAAAAGGTGGAAACAGAGGGTAGTAGTAAGCTGAGATGTGGGAAGGGTCAGATACATATGTTACTTCTTCATCTAACGACGCTGCTTCATTACTTACATTCCTTGCATCATTTTTTACATCCTTTACCTCGTTATCTATCCCCACTATTTGTTTATGTATAACCCCTGTCTCTTTGGTTAACTCTCCCAATGTGGTTCCAATATTCCCCTCTTTATTACCGTGAAAAGTGCTTGTACCATATGGAATGCCAAGGCGTGACATGAATCTGTTGTTATGACGCTGATTTTGATCGAACTTTACCAAATGGTGTGATCCGTTAGGCTGAAATTGACTTTGATCAGCAGGAGTTTTGTCGTCGGTACTCATGGAGAGGTTTGTGCTGGTGACGTTGAATGGACTTTGATGGTAAGGATGTATTCTTGACAATGTTGGAGTGGAGCTGATGCTGGTTTGCTCATTAAGGTGAAAATTGGTGTTAGAGACTTCTGCACTGTTAAATATTTCTCCATAATTCGCGAGGTTGGCCGTATGTGCTTGTCTTGCTAAGGAATTTGTCCCTCTCTGTACAGACTTGCTCTTGAAGCTGCCCAGACGAAGTGGATTTACATCTAAAAAGGTATTGACCTGTGATCCTGGGACTTTATTGAGATTCCCTTGAGACACGGGACGCCCCAGAACCCCTGCAGTGCCGACGATGGGAGAGTAAATAACAGGAGGTCGCCTTGTTGTAGTCGTAATGCGAGGAGGAGGATTAGACAAATATGCAGTGTCCAGGAAACCGAAGACTTGTGACGCCAGACTGATTACGGCTTCAGAGTTGATGTTGTTGTTGGTGTGTCCAGGATAAATACCAGTGGGAGGAGGGACATTCTGAGGCCTTAACGTTGGTCCACCCAAATGGTTAAAGATATCAAAGCCTGGCAGATACTGTGGTGGTGTGTTGCTGTGGTGAGGGAAGCTTGGAGTGGCACTGGAAGGAAGGCCATGTGTTACCTTATTGTATATTGGAACCTCAGTAGGAGTCTCATATTCAGTGATTGCTGGGTTGAAGGATATGGAAGTAGTGGTGGTAGTGGTGGTGTGCTGTGAAGTGCTCTGTGTGGCTGCTGTAGTAGTCGGTGTTGTTGCTGTAGTACTAGTATATTTCAGTGGACTTGGTGGTGTGGTTGGTCTTGTTGTTGTTGTTGTTGGAGTGGTGGTGGTGGTGGTGGTGGTGGTACTGGAGGGGTCATACCAGGCAGGCAATATATTATCCTCGTTCTGTGCAGACCCAGCCTCATTATTATTATCATCCCTGTCACCCGTGTAGTACTGATAGAAATAGTAATAGTCTTCAATCTGTCCCCAAGGCAAGCTCTCCCCATAGTCCTCCCCATAGTAGTCCACGAACCCAGATGGAGTAGCATTAACAGAGGAATAGTACTCATAGTCACTAAGAGGAGAAGATAAATTACCAACAAGCTGTGCAGGGATAGAGCGAGGTGGACCTTGTGTCTCAGGTGCACCAAGAAGGACAAAAGTCGAGGAAGGAGGTGAAGGAGAAGGAGTAGATAAGATACTAGAAAGCAAAGGAAAAGGAGGTGCTGCTGTAGATGTTATGCCCGTGTGCAACAAAGGATTACTACCAGTGCTGTGAGGGGCCTCTTGTGGTCTGTCATTGCTGTAGAAAATATTATTATGATTGACCAGCTCAGTAGCAGAAGAGGACAAAGGTTCAGAAGGTTCTTCTGTGGAAGGTGAGGTTGGTTTGTGGGTAGGGAAGATAGTATAGGGCCAAGTAATGACCTCAAGATCGGTAAAATTAGTCGGAAAGGTAGTAGCATTTTCGTGCGGATGGACATTGACGTAGTCGTAGTAATAATCATCACCATAATTACCATACAAGGCGTAGTACTCACTCAGGTCAGTCTCATAGAGGTTGTAGTCCACGTATTGCTTCAGAATATCAGTCCCAGGGTCACCAATACTCTGGCTGTTGTCCTTGGTGTTGTTGTCTGTCCTGGTGTTGTCTCCCCCCGTCAGGTGTTGGGCGCCTGGAACCCCAGCGGATGCCACACCTGTTGCTGATGGTGTTGAGTCGTGTGTGTGAGGAGCAACAGCAGGTGGTCTGGTCGTCCCTCTGGTACTGACCCACACTGTACCAATCTCTTGTAATAGACTGGTCTCGGTTGTCGTGCTTAGAGGTACAGTTCCCTCGGCATTATTGGTAGTATCATCCTTCATTTTGATGCTATAGATTCCAGACATTTTATTCAGATAATCAATAATCAGTGACTCCTGGTCTTGAAGGTTATTTTGATTACTAGTCACTGTTGGTGCTGGTGTGGGACGAGATGCAGCTGATGGTTCCACAATGGCATTAACTTCTGTGTCACTGTCTGGAGTGTTTGTATATGGAGGAACCTTTGGCGAGTCCCTAACCAGCTCTTGTTGTACACTGTGCTGGATGACTGCTGGTGCTGGTGTGGGCGACACAAGCTGGGGTCTGGGTGTCGGGGGTACTCTGCCAGGTATGCTATGGAGGAGGGACGGTACTGGAGATGGTCTGGTGGTTGTCGTCGTTGTTGTCTTTTGTTGTGTCACTGTCCATTGGGGTGTGGTCGTGGTGGTTATGGGAATGACCGGACTGTTGACGGTGGGATAAAGTGGTACTGAAGGATTGTTAATATAGGCATTGTTATTATTATTGTTGTTGTTATCAGTGGGTGCCTGGGTCGCGTCCTCAAGGGGTTGGTATGGCGGTCTCCAGGTTGTAATAGATCTCATGGTGGTGGTGGCTTGAGTGAGTGGTTGGTTATTATTATTATATACAGAGTGAAGGAGGTCAAGTACAGGCTGCTCAGTGAAGATGTTGAATGATGTTGTTGTTGGACGTGGAGCGAGTGTAGTCCTTGTGGCAGGTCTCGTAGTAGGAGGATATCTTGTGGTGGTGGTGAGAGGTCTTGTAGGAAGCCATATTGGACGTGGTCTTGTTGTTGTAGGAGGTCGTGTTGGAAGTGGTCTGATTGTAGTTGGTCTTGTTGTTGTAGGAGGTCGTGTTGGTCGTGGTCTTGTTGTAGGAGGTCTTGTTGGTGGAGGTCGTGTTGGTGGAGGCTGTGTTGTTGTAGGAGGTCTTGTTGGAGGAGGTCGTGTAGGTGGAGATCTTGTTGTTGTAGGAGGCTGTGTTGGTGGAGATCTTGTTGTTGTAGGAGGTCGTGGAGGTGGAGATCTTGTTGTTGTAGGAGGTCGTGGAGGTGGAGGTCTTGTTGTTGTAGGGGGTCGTGGTGGTGGAGGTCTTGTTGTTGTAGGAGGACGTGGTGGTGATCTTGTTGTTGTAGGTGGTCGTGTTGGTGTAGGAAGCCATATTGGACGAGGACGAGTGGGTGGAGTTCTTGTTGTTGTAGGAGGTCGTGTAGGAGGATATCTAGTGGTGGGAGGACGTCGTGTTGGTGGAGGTCGTGTCGTAGGAGGCCTTGTTGATGGAGGTCTTGTAGTAGGAGGCCATGTAGGAGGATATCTCGTGGCTGGAGGAGACCTAGTCGAAGGAGGTCTTGTTCTGGTTGAAAGGAGGGCATCAGTTTGGGGCCACTGAGGAGTAGAAGTCACGGGCCCTGACGATAAGGACACCCAGTTCGAAGTCAGGGGTCTTGATGTGGAAGGAGGAGGAGGAGGAGGGGGTCGAGTTGGAGGGGATACACGATCCCTTGTCCTTGTTGTTGTAGCTGAGGCCGAGTCGACTGGAGGAGGAGGAGGAGGCAATGTTGTGTAGATTTGAATCCAGGTAACTAGAGGTGTTGGTGTAGTTGATAGAGCTGTGTTTGTTGTTGCTGTGTGTGTCTGGTGTTGCGTGTTTGTTGTTGCTGTGTGTGTCTGGTGTTGCGTGTTTGTTGTTGCTGTGTGTGTCTGGTGTTGCGTGTTTGCTGTTGCTGTGTGTGTCTGATGTTGCGTGTTTGCTGTTACTGTGTGTGTCTGGTGTTGCGTGTTTGTGGGTTTCCTCGTGGAAGTGAGTAAAGTTGTGATTCTGTTTGAGACTAGTGGTGTGGATCTGATGGGGAATGACGGCCTAACAACAGCATTATGAATTACATGTGGAGGTCTGGTGGTGGTGGTGGTTGTTGTTGGGATCAGAGTTTGAGGGTTTGTTAGTGGCCTCAGGTTTGGTGGTCTCGTTTGCTTAGGTCTCACAGTCGTCGCAGTCTGCTCTGGTGAAAGGAAATCAGTGACTTCAGGAATCCAAGTCACGAGGCCTGATTCTTCCAGTGTCGTGCCTTGGACCTCGAAGATTCCTGCCGTCCATCTGGGTACCGAGCCTGAGTCAGATAGTACTTGTGGAGTGGCTTCCCAGGGGATCTGCTGTGTGTTGTCATCTGTTTCATAAAGGGGCTCCCAGTTAGTTGACAGAATCCCAGTGGTAGTTTGTTGAGTAGAGAATTCACTTTCCTCACTGATTCTTTGCTGTTGTATGTGTGTAGGGTTGGAATGTCCTGTTGAACTACTACTGTGTTCTGATAATGTGCCTGACCATATAGAGCTTGTATCTTGTCCAGTGTCGATTGCATCTTGTGGATCTGGTAATAATACAGTGGGAAGGAAGGGAGGATTATATGTAGATTGTTGTTCTGTTGCAGTTGTGTCCCCATCTGGGAATGTTGGCGGTGGGGTCGTTGATATTTCAGTGCCTGTGAATGTAACTCCTGTATTGTGAAAGGGATAACCTGGTTGTGTTCTCTGTCCATACTCTCCATCAGCCTGTATAAAGAAGTCTGTCAAATCTGTGAAATCCTCTGTAAATCCTGTCGCAGAATTCGTGGTCGTTTCTGTGACCTGCGCTGAGGCTTCCGTGACATCCGTGGCAGCTGTGATTGGATGCGATTGCCCCTGCGACGTTTTCCAGTTGTGCACAACGTAAGGAAAGGTAGTTAGGGTAGTGACAACAGGTCTTATAGTGGAGCTGACCGGTTTTCTCCCTCCAAGCTTGCTGTTCTCGACCTGCTGCTTGACTTTAACTCGATCCGTTGGCACCCAGTTGACATCCGATGAAGACGAAGAGGAGCTTGCACTGTCCGTCATAAAAGTCAGGCTGTTGAAAGGAACGTAAGTCTTTTCCCTTGACTGACGCAAGTGAATTCCATCATCATCATTATCATCCAGGCTTCTTCTTCTTCTGTCCTCTAGTTCATTGGATTCCAAGTCATCGTAATCTTCTGAGTCTATCATCGTAGTTGTAGGTTCTGTCGTAATGTTGGTGGGTTCTGAGTCCTCGTAAAAAACCTCTGAGTCTGTCTTCTTATTTGTTTTGGGTTCTAAGTCTTTGTGAACCTTTGAGTCTGTCTGGGTACTTGTGTTTGCTGTCACATCTTTGAGTTCTAAGTCCTTGTGAACCTCTGAGTCTGTCTTCTTATTTGTTTTAGGTTCTAAGTCTTTGTGAACCTTTAAGATTGTCTGGGTACTTGTGTTTGCTGTTGCATCTTTCAATTTTAAGTCTTTGTGAACCTCTGAATCTGTCTTGTAATTTGTGTTGGGTTCTGAGTCTTCGTGAACCTTTAAATCTGACTTTTTATTTGTGTTTTCCGTTGTAGTTTTGATTTCTAAGTCATCGTGAACCTCTGCCTTGTTGTTATCTGTGTTTGTTGTGGCAGTAGTATCGTTTGTGTGTTGTGGGTCAATTACTGTGTTGTGTTGTGGGTCAATTACTGTGTTGTGTTGTGGGTAAAGTACTGTGTTGTGTTGTGGGTCAATTACTGTGTTGTGTTGTGGGTCAATTACTGTGTTGTGTTGTGGGTAAAGTACTGTGTTGTGTTGTGGGTCAATTACTGTGTTGTGTTGTGGGTCAATTACTGTGTTGTGTTGTGGGTCAAGTACTGTGTTGTACCAGTGTTTACTTAGTACCTCAGACTTGTGTTGAAGGGAGGATGATGATGATGGTGGTAGTAGTGATGATGATGGTGGTGGTGGTGGTGGTAGTGATGATGATGATGATGATGTGTAGGCCTGGTCAGCGATGAAGAGGAGGTGTAGGATGAGGAAGGGTAGTGTGATGAGGTGCCGCCGTCCCTCACACTGTCTCCTATCCATGGTCACACTACCACACCTGCAGGAAGAAATATTTTGAGACCTAAAAGTGTATAATATTCACTCTAATAATTACACTAGTATGACCTAAGTATGTGTTTTCGTTCTAATAATTACCAAAACATACATACATACATACTATACAAAACCACATATCCCTACACAACATCTATACTGTAAATGGCAAAAGGTCTCTGTTTGTCTGCTTATAACTCGAAAACGGTTACACCTACATCCAAAACCCATATTATATATTCTGAATCACCATCACCAGGCCAAGGTTTTGGTATGACGTAACTCGAGGTAAAAATTACATCATCTACTATAAATCCGCTAAAAAAAAAAACTGGTTACACTCCCAAAACTATATATTCTGAATCAGCACCACCGGCAAAGGTTTTTATGACATAACTTGATGAAAAAATTATGTTAAACTGTCAAATATTCTATTTATCGATCGGTTAAAACCATAAAGTAGAGCTCTCCGTTCGAGCTGCTAACATCGCGCGCCAAATGTACCGCTCGAACGGATCTTTTACGTTCGAGCCGCTAAAAACGCGCGCCAAATGTACAGCTCGAACGGAAATTTTTCGTTCGAGCTGAACAAAGTAAAAGGGCAATTTGGAAATTCAGTCAGTGTCGGGCCTTCAAGCTGAAAAGACGTATGTACTGTACACTCGTGATACGTAATTTCTGACCAGAGACAAACGGCAGGCACTACACACACATACCATGCATTCGAACTCAACCTCTATAGGTGTACTGGGTGGGGAAATCAACAAAACCAGGTGATTCGAACCTTTCTGTTCCTTACACTCTGGTCAGAAATTATGTATCACGAGTGTACGTCTCCTTAGTCCTTATTCATATAGGCATCTTGGAATATTTTTACAAGTTGCCACAACGCGATTTTAACATTTTTACTATTACCAGTGTTTATATTTCAGTATTACAAACAACTTTTCTATATACCATTTGCTTACCAAATGCGTTATAACACTATTTACCTCTTATAAGTGTAGTGAGTGTCCTATTTTTCAGGGTCCGAAAATTTTGTTAAATCCCCCATTTCACGTTTTTCTTATTACAATATGCTTTATTTCATCTTGTAATACAATATTTCTTAGTAAATTTTCCGTCATAAATGCGTTATAACACTAATTACCTCTTATAAGTGTAGTGGGTGTCGTATTTTTCAGAGTCCAAAAATTTCATAACATTGGCTTTTTCACACATTTCTTATTACAATAAGCTCTATTTCATCTTGTACTACAATATTTCTTGGTAGCATTTCCGTCATAAATGCGTTATAACACTAATTACCTCTTATAAGTGTAGTGAGTGTCCTATTTTTCAGAGTCCAAAAATTTCGTAAAATCGTGTCGTATTTTTCAGAGTCCAAAAATTTCGTAACATTGGCTTTTTCACACATTTCTTATTACAATAAGCTCTATTTCATCTTGTACTACAATATTTCTTAGTAGCATTTCCGTTATAAATGCGTTATAACACTAATTATCTCTTATAAGTGTAGTGGGTGTCGTATTTTTCAGAGTCCAAAAATTTCATAACATTGGCTTTTTCACACATTTCTTATTACAATAAGCTCTATTTCATCTTGTACTACAATATTTCTTAGTAACATTTCCGTTATAAATGCGTTATAAGGCCACTCTCACGATTTCTAACCAATGTGTTTGCAAGTCAAAACAAATATGGCTGCCATTGGGCATTGAATTCAAAACATAGGTCAGCTGATCTATGAGCCCCACAGTGCGACCTGGTGGCACATTTTTTAACTTCAAGCCAAATCTAAACAATCAGTTTTTCACACAATTCTATCATCTCCTTATTGACCAATCATAGACCTACAACACGTGACTACATCACTGAAACTTCAGTCTCTCCATTTATCTTGCCAGTACAATATTACTGTCTGTCTGTGGAGGAGGTATATCCTTGGCTCACCTGGTTAACTCACCTGGCTGCTTGGTTTTACGAAAATTTACTGGAGAAACACAGAAATTATACAAAAAAACACTTGTGCCTCTTATTGAAAAATAAATTAGTCCATGATCAGTTATAATAACTGGTTTAAAGTGCTTTGAATATAAGGTCATCCAGTCCACCTACCACCAATACAACTTGCCAGAATACAACACTACCACCTACTCTTCAACTCCACAAGAACCAGTACCTTCAACATAATTTGCTTCCAATTAAGGTAAATTGGTGTATGAAACAAGGGGTCTGATTTGGTCTTCCTAATTCTATAACAAATTGATGTTCTGGTTAAGACTGAAGGATGCCAAGGTTAGGTCCCGAAGGATGCCAAGGTTAGGTTCCGAAGGATGCCAAGGTTAGGTCCCGAAGGATGCCAAGGTTAGGTCCCGAAGAATGCCAAGGTTAGGTCCCGCAGGATACCAAGGTTAGGTCCCGAAGTATGCCATGGTTAGGTTCCGAAGTATGACATGGTTAGGTTCCGAAGGATGACAGGGTTAGGTTCCGAAGGATGCCCTCTTCTAGGTTAGGTTAGGTCAGGTCAGGTAAGGTCTTTTTAATTCTGTAATATCTCGATGCTATGGTTAAGACCAAAGGATGCCCGATCCAGGTTGGGTCAGATAAAAGTTGGCTCGGGTTTTTAATTTTTCAATATTTATGCTCGTTGAAAACTGGAAAACCCGAGCCAACTTTTGGCAAAACTTGGCTCGGGTTTTCCAGTTTTCCAGATTTATGCTTGTTGAAAATTGGAAAACCCGAGCCAACTTTTGCCGAAACTTGGCTCGGGTTTTCCACTTTTTGACATTTATGGCATGTCATGTCATGAGTGCAATCTAGAATGGCAAATATACTATATCATGAGTTTCCCCCCACCCAAAACCCCCGATTTCCCAGGCTCTCTCCCAAGATTGTTGGATGGGGGGGGAGGGGGGCTATCTCCAAAACGAAGCATTTCCTAAAGAAACGAAGGTCAACATCACTCAAATCACACTAAAACCTTCTAGGAATTATATATTTTTCCTATGAAATCCTGTTGTGGCAACTTGTAAAAATTTACCGGCATCTTTCCCGGGCAACGCCGCTAGTACAAAACAGAAATGGAAGGTTACAGGGAAATAATATACACTGCTTTCACCCCCATCTGTGTGTGTGTGTGTGTGTTCCCACCACCCATCACTACCAGCGTTTGAAAGCCACTTAGTGTTGAAAATTGGCACTAATACACAGCACATGTACCACTCGTTGCTTTACGATATAATGATACACACTGGGTAGTAATTCATCAGTCATATTACAACCATATGTGTGTGTGTGTGTCTCTTTCTCTCTTTCTTTCTCTTTCTGAGGTCTGCTTTTGTGTGTGTGTGTGTGTGTTTTTCTCTCTCTCTCTCTCTCTCTCTCTCTCTCTCTCTCTCTCTCTCTCTCTGTGTGTGTGGTCTGCTTGTGTGTATGTGTACAGTACTTAAAGATCTTTGTGTTTGTGTGTCTATAAAGATCTTCCTCTCTCTGTGTGTGTATCTATCTTCCTCTGTGTGTGTGTGTGTGTGTGTGTGTAGTACCTATCTTCCTGTGTGTGTGTGTGTGTGTGTACCTATCTTCCTCTGTGTTTGTGTGTGTGTACCTATCTTCCTCTGTGTTTGTGTGTGTGTACCTACATTCCTCTGTGTGTCTGTGTGTGTGTGTACTTAATTTTATAAGATCTTCCTGTGTGTGTGTGTTTACCTATCTTCCTCTGTGTGTGTGTAATTGTCTTCCTGTGTATGTGTGTGTGTGTGTGTGTGTCCTAAAGCTAAATGTTGTTGTTGTGGTTGTTGTTGTTATTGGATCAAGACAGTGACGAGAGATTTCACTAAGGTTTGGCCCCAATATTTCTCTCCCCAGTTTCCCGCCATTTTTTCCCCTGTTTCCCGCCATTTTTTTATTTCCGTTTACCGCCATTTTCTTCCCTGTTTCACGCACACACACACATACACACTCATTCTACCTCTCCATTACACACACACACACACATACACATTCAACCTCTCCTTCACACACACACACACGCACACACGCAGACACATTCAACCTCTCCTTTACACACACTCATTCTACCTCTCCTTCACACACACACACACACACACACACACACGCACATTCAATCTCTCTTCACACACACACACACACACACACACACACACACATTCAATCCCTCCTACACACACACTCACACACACATACAATCTCTCCTTCTCACACACACACACACACACACACACACACTCACTCATTCAACCTCTCCTACACACACACACACACACACACACACACACACACACACATTCAATCTCTCCATTACACACACACACACATACACATTCAACCTCTCCTACACACACACACACACACACACACATTCAATCTCTCCTTCTCACACACACACACACACACACACACACACACACACACACACACACACACATTCAACCCCTCCTACACACACACTCACACACACATACAATCTCTCCTTCTCACACACACACACACACACACACAAACATTCAATCTCTCCTTCACACACACACACACACACACACACACACACAATGAATACAATACATTAGCATAGCGTTACAACTGACCTCTGGTGGTAGATGACTCCACCTTTTCAATAGAGAGAGAGAGAGAGAGAGAGAGAGAGAGAGAGAGAGAGAGAGAGAGAGAGAGAGAGAGAGAGAGAGAGTTACAAGGAGTTACAAGGAAAAGAAGTACCCTAGGGGACCTTACGATCCATACAAAGAGGGTACCTGTGGGTTTAGTTGCGCAAGTAGGCGACCGTCCTCGAATGTGTCATGTGAAACCATCAAGGAACACTTGCACAACGGCTTAAACACCTAGACGATGATTTAAGACTTTGTCTAATCTGGACTTGAACTGATCCACAGAGTTGCTGTTGACTACATCAGCAGGAAGCGCGTTCCAAGTACCGCAGATGCTGTATGTAAAGAATTGACCACACAGATCACGGTTGTATCGCTTCAGTTCAAGTTTGTAGCCATGATTCCTGGTTGTGCCCTCACTGAGTTGGAAAATGTCCCTGTAGTCTACATTGTCAAAGCCTCGTAGTATTTTAAACACTTCGATAAGCTGACCACGCAGTCTCCTGGTTTCCAAAGAGAACAGGTCGAGTTCTACCAACCGATCTTTATAGCTCTTGCGTCTAAGAGAGGGTATAAGTTTGGTTGCCCTGGCTTGCACTCGTTCCAATCTCGCGATATCCTTTCGGTAAGAAGGACTCCAAAACTGGACTGCATACTCCAGGTGCGGTCGGACAAGGGAATTGTACAGACAAAGTACTATCTCCTTGTTCCGGTATCCAAACTGTCGCTTTATGTACCCTAACATCCTTTGGGCTTTCTTCTCAGCCTCAATACACTGCTTTGAGAACTTGAGGTCGCTGGTGATAGTTACACCCAAGTCTTTCTCAGTATCAGTGCTTACGAGAGCATTGCCCTTAAGGTTATACTCTGTTCGGGGGTTTCTGTGGCCTATATGCATAACTTTGCATTTGTTCATGTTAAATGGCATTTGCCACATGTCAGACCACTCCCCGATCTTCCTAAGATCTTCTTGTAAGCGGGTAGTATTTCCTTCTTTCGCGACATTCATACCAAGCTTAGTATCATCGGCGAATTTGGAAATCTTGGCAACCATGTCACCATCCACGTCATTAACATAGATGATAAACAGTAGTGGTCCCAGAACAGAACCTTGGGGAACACTGCTAGTAACGGGCACCCACTCTGAAGCCTGTCCATTCACTACCACCCGCTGCCGTCTGTGACTTAGCCAGTTCTCTATCCAATTTGCCACATTTCCGTCTATGCCCAGTGCACGCACTTTCCGAAGGAGGCGGCGGTGGGGTACCTTATCAAAGGCTTTCTGAAAGTCTAAGTAGACAACATCGACCGCTTTATCCCGATCATGCTCACTGAAAACAAAATGGAAGAATTCCACCAGATTTGTGAGGCATGACCGGTGCTGCCGGAACCCATGCTGGGAACCCCTCAGTAGCAAATTTGATTCTAAGTGTGCTGTTATTTTGTCCACCATGATGCTCTCCATGAGTTTACAGACTATCGAGGTTAAACTGATGGGTCTGTAGTTTGACGGTTGGCTAGCATCTCCCTTCTTGAAGATAGGAGTCACCTCTGCCTCACGCCAGTCTCTAGGAATGCATCCAGTCTGGATTACCCTGTTGAAGACCATGCACAGGTGCCGTGATACTTCACCATGCACTTCTTTCAACACTCTAGGTAAGAACCCATCCGGACCGGGGGACTTATTTGCTTTTAATTCGATTATTTTTCTCTCGATTTCTTGGGTGAAGACCATTGACTCCAACTTCTCACTGAAGGAGTCCAAAGGTTCGGGAATGGGACCACTCTCCTCAGAGAACACTGAAGAGAAGTACTCATTTAAGAGGTTAGCATTTTCTGCATCAGAGTGCATCAATGCTCCATCCTCATTCACCAAGGGACCGATCCTGCGTCGGATTGGTTTACGGCCATTCACATAACTGAAAAACTCCTTGGGGTTCCCTTTGCAGAGTCTAGCCACACGGACCTCCTCAGCACGCTTAGCCGCCCTTATTTTGGACTTCACGTTTTGATTCAGTCTTCTATGACCGTCAAAGTCCCCAGATGCCTTTGCTCGACGATACGCAGTTCTCCCTCTCCCTTAGTAGGTTTCGGATTTCCCGATTAAACCACTTCGGTTGAATGAACTTCTGACCTGTTCCCTTCAGAGGAATAAAGCGCGACTGAAGTTCCATGAAGGAAGACAAGAATGACCTCCACAGATCATCAGCACTCTCTCCCTCCTCTAGTTCCATTTCAGCAACGCCTTCACGAAGACCTGCAAAGTTCGCTCTCCCCATGTCTAATTTTCTATGCACCGGGGTCACGGTCTCCATATTAGGGACCTTAACTGAAAATCTTATAAGCTTGTGGTCGCTTCCGCCTATTTCTTCGTTTACAGAGAGGTCTTGAATGATGTCATCCTCGGAGGTGAGGACCAAGTCGAGTATGTTAGCACCTCTTGTTGGCTCCCTTACCCATTGAGTGAGGAATTCATCATTTACAAACTCCAAGAGTGGTGTGTTCTCGGCAGAGGGCTCTCTGGTTTCCCAGTCAACATGTGTGTTGAAGTCCCCCATAAGGATGCAAACCCTGCCGTCCACTAGTTCACCCAGCAACTGGTATAGGTCCCTGTCCATCTCATTGAGTTGTCCAGGGGGTCTATAAAGCAGCAGGGTTCTGTATTTTGCAGTGCCTATTTCTAGGTCAACTCCAAGGAGCTCGTGGTTCGATGTGATGTTGCAGGTCATCGATTTGATAGAGTTCTTTACATACAACAGCACACCACCACCCCCTCTGTCCTCTCTATCTTTGTGGAAGAGTTGGTAGCCTGGAATCACGAATTCCCCTTCAAGATCTCTGTCTGAGGTTCTCAACCATGACTCCGTTATGGCCACCATCTCGGGTTCCTCTGTCGCAACGAGGGCCAGCAGTTCCAAAAACTTGTTTCGGATGGACCTGGCGTTGAACAATAGAACCTTCAGGGAACCCCCAACTGCAGGGCTCCCTATACTCTTCCGTTTCCTGGTTTGGTCATTGTCTTGGTAGTGCTGGGGATATCCTTCTTCAGGATCTCAGCGAATGTCTTCTCTGGGGTCACTCTAGCATAGCGACGAGGGCTCTCCTCCACGCTCGGTCGAGTGCTCCTGAGACATCGTCGGATGGCGTCTTCCATTAATTTGGAAAGCACTTCTTTCCCCTTTAGTGAGAGATGTGTGCCATCCCTCTGGTAGAGGTCGTCTCTACCAAAGAGTGAGGTGTAGGGGTCCACAAAGAACACCCCCTCGGCAGTACACAAATCAGCCAGGCGCTGATTTACTGCAATGTTCTTTGACAGAGCAGTCCCTAAAGGGCCTCTCCTTGGGAGCATGCCAACAACTGCCCTTCTGCGGGTTTTTAACCCACAGTCATCTACTGCACCGAGCACATCCGAGAGGACTCCTTCGGTCATGCCTACTCTACCATTTCTCAGGTAGATGTCATTACCACTCACCATGAGTGCAATGACAGCAGATCTGGACGTTTGGATCCTCTCAGCTTCCTTTCGGAGGTCAGCATTGCCACAACCTGGCAAACAATTCACCTTCACAGAAGTGTGAAGGCGATCTGCCATTAGGGGTTGCAGCCCTCGTGCCTGGGAATCACCTACAATGTGTATATCCACAGGCCTCTCCTTGGTAGGAGCACGAGATGCCTTGTGAGGAACCCGAGAGTGTTTTGAATTCCTGCCGGGCTCGTCACTTCCTCCAGGTCGCTTCTTCTTCGTCTTCTTTTCCTTCTTCATTTTCTTTTCCTTCTTATTTGATTCCTCACTTTCCTCTAATCCCTCCTAAACTGTATTCTTGGGTTTTTCTCCCTTCTCCATATTCCCCTCCTCTTTTCCATCACACTTTTCTGCAGTCTCTTTTCTTTCTGCAGTCTCTTTTCCCTCTTCATTGTTGTTGTTCTTCTTCTTATTGTTCTTCTTCTTGTTCTTTACCGCCGTGGTGGAGCTCTCCGGTGAAGAAGCTCCTTGGACTGCCTTGTCTCTCACATGGCAGTCACACCTCTGTGAGTCCATTCGGAGAACTTCCTCCTTTAGGGAGTTGTTCTCCTTCATGAGCAGTGAGATGTGCTTCATCAACCTCTCCTCGAGTTTGCAAAAGTCGCAGACACTCGAGGAGTCTAGGTCGCTCGCACTCCTCCCGCTGAAGTCCTCACACCAGCGGTACACCTTGCATGTAGTACATGTAAATTTTCTTGCTGATGGACCAGTCATCTCGCTCTAATTCAATTTAAGACCAATAATACAAAAGAAAAGGTAATGTGATTTGGTCTCGCATAAGTCTCATCCGCCTACTTCCAGAAGGTTTGTGGTCTTTCGGCCAACAGAAACCTTATGAGCCAAGCA
>JAWQEG010005227.1:105000-107500 GCA_033782935.1 Petrolisthes cinctipes
GGTTAGATTAGGGGAGGTTGGGTTAAATTAGGGGAGGTTGGATTAGGTTAGGTTGGGTTGGGTTAGGTTAGGTTAGGTTAGGTTGAGTAAAATTTGGTTAGTTAGGTTAGGCTAGGCTAGGTTGGGTTAGGTTAGGTTAGGTTAGGGGAGGTTAAGTTAGGTTAAGTTGGATTATGTTAGGTTGGGTTAGAATGGATTAGGTTAGGTTAGGTTGGATTAGGTTAGGTTAGGTTGGATTAGGTAAGGTTATTTTAGGCTAAGTTAGGTTAGGTTAAGTTATGCTTGGTTAGCTTATGAATATACTATTATTAATGTAATCGGTACAACACAAGCATTATTATTATTATTATTGTTATTGTTAGTGGCAGTAGAATTATTAATATTATTATTATTATTATTTATTTTATTATTATTACTCTTATTATTATTTTTATTATTAATATTATTATTATTATTATTAGTAGTAGTAGTAGTAGTAGTAGTAGTAGTGGTAGTAATAGTAGTAGTATCAATATTATTATTATTATTAATATTATTATTGGTAGTAATATTAATATCATTATTATTATTATTATTATTATTATTATTATTATTATTTCTGTCCCTGGGTGAGACTAACACGTATACACAAGGTTAATTATTATAGTGAAGTAGTTACCTCCGCCAACCACCAGATGTCTCTCATGCCTTTCCCACGCTACCAACATTATTACCTGTGTGTGTGTGTGTGTGTGTGTGTGTGTGTGTGTGTGTGTGTGTGTGAAGGAGAGGTTGAATGTGTGTGTGTGTGTGTGTGTGTGAAGGAGAGGTTGAATGTGTGTGTGTGTGTGTGTGTGTGAAGGAGAGGTTGAATGTGTGTGTGTGTGTGTGTGAAGGAGATGTTGAATGTGTGTGTGTGTGTGTGTGTGTGTGTGTGTGTGCTAAGACATTATGCTATGCTTCAGTGTGTGTGTGTGTGTACGTTATAGATGTGTGTATGTGTGTGTATGTTATAGGTGTGTGTGTGTTATAGATATGTGTGTGTGTTTAAATGTGTGTATGAATGTTATAGATATGTGTGTGTGTGTGTGTATGTTATAGGTGTGTGTGAGTGTGTGTTATAGATGTTATATATGTGTGTGTATGTTTGTGTACGTTATATATGTGAATGTGTGTGTACGTTATAAATGTATGTATGTATACGTTATAGATATATGTGTGTGTACGTTATAGATAGACGTGTGTGTGTACGTTATAGATGTGTGTGTGTGTGTGTACGTTATAGATGTGTGTGTGTACGTTATAGATGTATGTGTGTGTGTGTGTACGTTATAGATGTGTGTTTGTACGTCATAGATGTGTGTGTGTGTGTGTACGTTATAGATAGACGTGTGTGTGTACATTATAGATGTGTGTGTGTGTGTATGTTTATATATGTTTGTGTGTTTATATATATATATATATATGTGTGTGTGTGTATATATATATACGTGTGTGTGTATATATATAGGTGTGTGTATGTGTGTGTTATAAATGTGATGTATATATGTGTGGGTGAGTGTAAGTTATAGATATGTGTGTATGTGTGTGTGTATGTGTGTGTATGTGTGTTTACAGTATACGGTCAAAAGGACGACCTAGTTACTCCCACCACTAACCCACTCACACACACATTAACACACATACACACATATACATACATACATACATACATACATACACACACATACATATACACATATATACATACATACACATCTATAGCACACACACATACATATAGACATACATATATACATACATACATATACACACCTAGTTACGTTGTGTTTAATGTTCCCACCACTAACCCACTCACACATACATTAATACACACACACATATACACACACACCTATAATATTCACACACACACACACACCTATAATATTCACACACACACACATCTAAAATATTTACACACATATAGTACTACACATCTAACTATAACACACACACCTATATGTATTTATTAAAACTTTTTACTAAGACCTGTCATGACCATGATTATCATGGTGTCATACATATGTGTGTTATGTCCAGACTATTGAACCATAACATCAGTAATGGACCTGACCCTGGCATTGGGGTACCTGTAGTAGGGATTAAAAAGTTGGGGCTTTTTTCACAAAATATTTTTTGAGATCTCATATCTCAGTACTGAGAGGTGACATGACATGTCATGTCATGTCATGTCATGTCATGTCAAAAGATGGCCCCATGGCCTAGCTATCATGACATAATATCGGGATATTTCCTGGTCCACACGTTGTGGTACCTGTAGTAAGCATTACAAAACATAATATCGGGTTATTTACTGGTCCACACGTTGGGGTACAGTACCTGTAGTAAGCATTACAAAATCAGGTTGAGATTTTTCAAGTTTTTAAACGTTTTTGCTTTAAAGCGTGTATGAAGTAAATAGTTGTTGAGAATGGCACCAACTTTTTATTCCCTACTACAGGTACCTCAATGTGTGGAC
>JAWQEG010005227.1:112500-115437 GCA_033782935.1 Petrolisthes cinctipes
GGTTAGGTTAGGTTACATTTAGGTTAGTACATTAGGTTAGGTTTGTTAGGTTAGGTTACATTAGGTTAGGTTTAGTCAAGTTAGGTTAGGTTAGGTTAGGTTAGGTTAGGTTACATTAGGTTAGGTTACATTAGGTTAGGTTTGGTTAGGTTAGGTTACATTAGGTTAGGTTTAGTCAAGTTAGGTTAGGTTAGGTTAGGTTAGGTTAGGTTACATTAGGTTAGGTTACATTAGGTTAGGTTTGGTTAGGTTAGGTTACATTAGGTTAGGTTTAGTCAAGTTAGGTTAGGTTAGGTTAGGTTAGGTTAGGTTACATTAGGTTAGGTTACATTAGGTTAGGTTTGGTTAGGTTAGGTTACATTAGGTTAGGTTTAGTCAAGTTAGGTTAGGTTAGGTTAGGTAGGTTAGGTTAGGTTACATTAGGTTAGGTTACATTAGGTTAGGTTTGGTTAGGTTAGGTTACATTAGGTTAGGTTTAGTCAAGTTAGGTTAGGTTAGGTTAAGGTTAGGTAGTAGGTGTAGGTTAGGTTAGGTTTACATTAGGTTAGGTTACATTAGGTTAGGTTTGGTTAGTTAGGTTACATTAGGTTAGGTTTAGTCAAGTTAGGTTAGGGTAGGTTAGGTTAGGTTAGGTTAGGTTAGGTTAGGTTAGATCAGGTCAGGGCAGGTTAGGTCATGGGAAATCATTTACTTTGACTCACCTTTTACTTCGGTCACTGGTGTGTTGTTGTTATTGTTGTTGTTGTTGTTTCCATGGTGTGGGGGGGGGGGGGGTCAGTCCATAGAGGGGTGTAGGGGGGAGGGGTTTTTAGGGGGGGGTGTTATATTTCAATCACTTTATTCAAATTAGATAAATAAATAAATAAAAATAAAAATAATAAATATATGAATTAAATTAATATATAAATACTAATTAATTAATAAAAAAATAAATTGTTCATTAAAATGTTTACTGGAAATAATGAACAAAAATATATAATTAAAATTAATATTATGATAAATTGTTCACTTGTTCAATTCCACACGTGGAAATTAATAATATTGTTCATCATTTTGTTCCATGCAAATATCTATCTGTTCACTGGAAAAATGAACACACGAAAAAAATTTATATATATTGTTTAGTTGTTCAAATCAAATATATTATGAACAAATTCGAGTAATAACTATTTATTTTTGTTCAACCTTATAATATTGTTCATTGTTGTTCACTGTTCACTGGAAAAAAATTATATATATATATATATTTTGTTCACTTGTTCAAATCCAAATATGAACAAAAACGTGTGATGAATATTTTTTGTTCAACCTTAAAATATTGTTCATAGTTCACTGTTCACTAGAAAAAATTATTATATATATATTTTGTTCAACATTGTTCAAATCCAAAATATTATGAACAAATTCGATAACTTTTTTTTTCTTGTTCAACTTTATAATATTGTTCAAAGTTCTATAGAATCTTGAACTGTTCACTTGAATAATAACATAATAAATAACACTCAGAAAATATTGTTGTTCACAGTTTCAGATGAACAAAATAATTATGAAACCACACACACACACACTATTATTATTATCATTATTATTATTGTTTTTATTTTTATTATTTGTATTATTATTATTATATTTATTATTATTATTATTATTATTATTATTATTATATTTTTATTATTATTTTTGTTATTATTATTTCTATTATTATTATTGTTATCATTATTATTATTATTTTTGTTATTATATTATTATTATTTAGGGAGAGAGGTACGCTATTCCCCTCTCTCTCTCTCTCTCTCTCTCTCTCTCTCTCTCACACACCTTCGCCACACCCTCCGTGAGACAAGTGTTGTGTGAGTGAGTTTACACCTCACCTCTTTTGTACACACACACACACACACACAGGCGCGCGCACACTCTCACGTGACGTCACTTGCAACAAACACACACACACACGTGACGTCTACTTGTGTGTGTGTGTGTAAATGTGAGGGGGTGTTTGCATGTGTGTATGTATATATGTGTGTGTATATAATTATGTATATGTATGTTTGAGCATATATATATGTGTGTGTGTGTGTGTGTGTGTGTGTATGTGTATGTGTATGTGTATGTGTATGTGTATGTGTATGTGTATGTGTATGTGTATGTGTGTGTGTGTGTGTGTGTGTGTGTA
Organism: Petrolisthes cinctipes; assembly: GCA_033782935.1. Classification (NCBI taxonomy): domain Eukaryota; kingdom Metazoa; phylum Arthropoda; class Malacostraca; order Decapoda; family Porcellanidae; genus Petrolisthes; species Petrolisthes cinctipes. The sequence continues at coordinate 114,674 of JAWQEG010005227.1, forward strand.
TGTGTATGTGTATGTGTATATGTGTGTGTGTGTGTTTTAAATCACCTCTCTTCCTTCCACTTATAATTCCCCCAAAAATATTCCACTCGAGAAAATTCATTACAAAATATAGATAGAAAATATTTGACTGTACTAACTTACATTACATTACTTCAGCTATTTAATTCTAAGTTATATAGTTGGTTGGTTGGTCCTGCTTACTCCAAAACAATAATATTTATCATAGTGTTGTTTTTGGTTGTTGTTTGGTTGTTGTTGTTGTTTTTGTTGTTATTGTTTTTGTTGTTGTTTTGGTTGTTTGTTGTTTATTGTTGTTGTTTTTGTTGTTTTTGTTGTTGTTGTTGTTTTTGTTGTTGTTTTGTTGTTGTTTTGTGTTAAAATTAAGGGGGTGCGGGAAGGACTGGGGGACAGCTTGGGGGGGGGGGGGTTTAGGGGGGTGCGGAGTAGGGGACAAGCTTGGGGAGGTTTAGGGGGGTGCGTGCGGGAGTAGGGGGACAGGCTTGGGGGATTTTGGGGGTGCGAGAGTAGGGGGGACAGGCTTGGGGGGAGGTTTAGGAGGGTGCGGGAATAGGGGTTATGCTTTCTACCCCCCCCAAGCCTACCCCCCCTACTCCCCCCCCCAACCCCCCCCCCAAGCCTACCCCCCTACTCCCGCACCCCCCAAAACCCCCCGCCCAAGCCAGTCCCCCTAAAACCGCACCCCAAAACCCCCCCAAGCCTGTCCCCCTAAAACCGCACCCCCCAACCCCCCCCCCCCCAAGCCT
>JAWQEG010005228.1:0-32500 GCA_033782935.1 Petrolisthes cinctipes
GGAATTCGTATACACCACTGTGACATCAAAGATTCGTAACAACTAGAAAATTGAGTACATTATTTTCCTGATACCAAAATTTCCTAGTAATGTTATTTGCCTAATATTTGAATCAGTCAGCAGAATTCTCCTTACAGCATGTACAGAATAAAGACCCCTGGTAACCAATGCTCTGTGTATTAATTCCTTAGACTGACTGTATACAGAATAAAGACCACTGTTAACCAATGCTCTGAGTACTAATTCCTTAGACTGACTGTATACAGAATAAAGACCCCTGTTAATTAACCAATGCTCTGTGTACTAATTCCTTAGGCTGACTGTATACAGTATATAGTTAAGTAGTTTGACGTTTTTCTCCGCCAGCTTTACACGTATATAATTTCTGCTTAATATTTTGTTCTTTATAAAGTTATAGGATTGTACCACTTTGTATCTTAACAAGAATACAGAAATACAGGAAATTTCCACATATAGCATTAGGCCTATACCTTATTCATTGAATACTCTCAAATCTCATTGTGTGGCGGAATGTGGCAACTTTGGATAGTTACAATTGTCAATTCCTATTGGTCTACAAGAAATTGGTGATGGAAAAGTTGGCAACTGTCAGTAAAATTTCAGTTTTCTGACAGGGAAACTTTTAACCGTGTAGGTCTGAAGACCCTGTAAGTACGAAGGAGGGTTTATTGTATACAGATTCATTACCAACAGTGAAATTCACACCCATAACAACAGTGGAAAGTACTGTACTGTACTGTATAACCCCACATCTCTTCCTTAGTTCAATACGATAAATATATACGAGTATAATAGTGTTGTGCTCACCAGTATATTTATAACTCTGAGAGAAGATGATCTTGTTTGGACTGTTTTCAGGAATATACGTTAAGCCTTTTAACTTCACTTGGATGCCGTCAGCTTACATTAAGGGAATAGTATACTTTTGATACATTGGAGTGCCTTGATTCCTTCAAAGTATACCAGATAGCAGGACCAATTTAAAAAAAAATAGTGGTGGCCTATTGTTGTTTGTATTAGTTTGGAGGAATCAGTTGCACCAGATTTACCACTAACACTGTACTACTTTCTTAGTACAAAGAAGACCCATAGTCTTCAGTCTCTTCTCAACATGTTGTCTTGAAGTGTACAATAGACACCCGTTATCTCCAGGGACACAGACTGTATGGTTCGTGGGAAATGTTCAAAGCAAGAGACTACAAAGGAGTTGCTCAAGGGGTAACCAACTAGGGTAGATCAAAGCTTGTGTTGGCTCTTCTCTTCCCTTATACAGCAACGACAACAACACAGTGACACACAGAGACCCTAACCAGCCAGGATCATAATAACACTGTAGATGACCAGGACCCACACGTGTTGCCTTCCTTCAAAATAACACTGTAGATGACCAGGACCCACACGTGTTGCCTTCCTTCATAATAACACTGTAGATGACCAGGACCCACACGTGTTACCTTCCTTCATAATAACACTGTAGATGACCAGGACCCACACGTGTTGCCTTCCTTCATAATAACACTGTAGATGACCAGGACCCACACGTGTTGCCTTCCTTCATAATAACACTATAGATGACCAGGACCCACACGTGTTGCCTTCCTTCATAATAACACTGTAGGTGACCAGGACCCACACGTGTTGCCTTCCTTCATAATAACACTGTAGGTGACCAGGACCCACACGTGTTACCTTCCCTCTTAATAACACTGGAGATGACCCACACGTTTTCCTTCATAATAACACAGGAGATGACCCACACATTTCCTCTTTACTTTATTTTAAGGGAAGAACCTTTTCTTTTTGGTAAAATGGGGGTCTATTGATTCCTCCTCCAAACACTGTCAGGAAACAAGTTACCCACTAACAATGTTACTAATATGGGCACTGTTTCGTGACATAGTTTGGAGGATTCAGTAGCCCTACAATTTAACAGTGTGTTTTATCCACGTAATTAACCAAGTGTTGTCGTGTTTTGCAGTCAACAGAACGAGTAACACAGGCAAGTCATTACTGTACTCTACGTTGGAATTTGTGTCAATTGTTGTTCGAAATTATTAAGGCATTTCTGTTCAATAGCAGGGCCTATTTACGTATGATATATTATACATATATTACATATGGTATATTATACATATATTACATATGGTATATTAAACATATATTACATATGGTATTCTATATAATTATGCATGTCTGTCTGTCCTTGTTTTCGTAGCTATGTATTAATAATAGTATTGAAGGTGTAGCCTACCTGTGTATACCTTTCATCAGCTGATACTCGATTGCAGCCAAAGTTAAGGAGATAGTATACTTTTGGTTTAGTAGAGTGCTTTGATTCCTCCAAAGTAAGCCAGGGAACAGGACCAGATTAACAAATATACTGGTGTCCTGTCCCTCGGAATTGTTTGGAGGAATCAGTTGCTCCAGATTTACCAACACTGTACTTTCTTCCCTGTAAGTCTTCGCCACTCTATCTTTCATTCATGCAAGTGTTACTTTAATTCATATTTTTTTTGTATTTGTCATTCAACTCCACTCTCTCCTTCTCAAGTGTTCTTATTACATTTCACATTAATTCTTCCTCCTCCTCCCTCGTCTGCCCTTATCGTCAATTTTCTCGTATTTTACATATCATATTTCATTTCTCTAGTATTCTGTTTCTATCACTCACCCTCCATTGTTATCAATTTTCCCCCAGTCACATCTTTCATTAACTCAACAATGGTATTTCTATCCTTTATTTTTCTCTTCAGCCGCTTCAATTCTCTCCTCCTTTCCTATCATTATTTTTTATTTCCGGTTGCTCTTCTTTCTCCTCCTTCTCCTCTTTCGTTTCCCTTGTCAGTTTTTTCTCACTTCTCTCCTTTACTGGTCACCTGTATGTCTTTCTCAACACCTCTTCTCATTCCTCTTCTCCTCATTCTGTCTTTTTCATCTTCTTTCTCTTTCATCTACCTTATTTCACATCCTCCTTCCCCTCATCGCCTCTCTTTTCCCCATCTCCCTTTTTTCATCTCTCCCTCCTCCTCCCCCTTCTTCAGCCATTTCTGTCTGTCTGTATGTCTGTCTTTTCTATTTTCTCATTGCCCTTCTCTCTCTATCTCTCTCTTTCTCTCATTTTTCTTCTTCTTCCCCTTTCTCTTCCATTCTCTTCTCATTATCTTCACTCTGACAACTCTCTCTCCTCATTTTTTCCCTCCTTCATGTCCACATTTTTATTCACTCACATATTTTCCTCCTTTCCTCCACGGTTGTCGTTCCTCCCTCGCCACTTTCGTCACAATCCTCTCTCTCTCTCTCTCTCTCTCTCTCTCTCTCTCTCTCTCTCTCTCTCTCTCTCCTATTATACAGGGTTATTCAAAACTACATTATATGGAACTATTTTTAACATCATGTCAGGACTTTACCCTGTCATTTTGTAAATGTAGTTTTGAATAACCCTGTATATTATCTCTAATTCAATTCGTGTTTCCTCTGTCACCTCTTTTTTATTCTTTCGTTCCCCCAGGCTCTATTACTCAGGCATTTTTATCGTCTGATTTTTATATACATAAATACTTATACAAACACCTGTACATACATACAAATCCATACATACATACACATACAAATACATGCAAACACCACATACATACATATACAAGCAAATACATACACATATATACATGCAAATACTACATACACACCTACAGTATACATATACAAATATACATACAAACACCATATACATACAGGCATACATATACATACAAATACATACAAACACCACATGTACACATATACATATAAACACCACATACATACAGACATATATATACAATCAAATACATAGGCCACATACACTGGACATACATACATACACATATACATACAAACAACACTTCTCCCACCACTTAATTCGTACTTCATATCAGCATCGTTTCCTCCTACCTCTTCTCCAACCATCTCTCTCTCTCTCTCTCTCTCTCTCTCTCTCTCTCTCTCTTATTTCATATCATTCTTTCCTCCTGGGCTTTCACTCAGTTATCAAATTGCCTCCTTATTTTTTACTTCCTCCAAGCTTTATTTTCCTTCCTCCACATTCTTTTCATTCACATCTATTCAGGGGTTAGTATACATTTGATTGGTATATTGGAGTGCCTTGATTCCTCCAAAGTATGCCAGGAAACAGGACCAGGTTAATGATAATAATGGTGACCTGTTGTTGGTTGGAATAGGTTGGAGGAATGAGTTGTTCCAGATTTACCACCAACACTGTACTACCAGCAGTGCCACACTTTAGTTTAGTCTAGAGGGACAACTTGTATATTAAAAGTATTCTTGGTTATTGTATTCGGTTCATTCTGTATGTATTATGACGCGTTTATCTCCATTTCATTATTAAATAAAAAATATTTTTTTTTAGCTTCGTTCTGTATGTTCACGCGATTGTCACTATTCCATTGTTACAAATTAAACCAAACACACACACACACACACACACACACACACACACACACACACACACAACGCATGGTTGGCTGGGTACAGATTTACACATCGTAACTACAATACACTGGCCATAACAAAATTTCGCTTCTTTTTCTATATTCATGTGTTTGTCTCTATGTCACGTGTTTGTCTCTGTGTCATCGGTATAAAAATAATAAATAAAAAATCCCTAAGGTTGGCTGGGCACAGATTTCGCAGCTTCAATGTAAAGGACATAAAAAAATAAAATTTCAGCACCCTTTCATCACAATACATTATGACACACACGCATCACACGAGGCTTTCTGAACTAACCACGTATTCACACCGTCTGTAACAGTGATCATTGTTAAAAATTATCAGTGCCGAATAATTTTATTTTGAGTCTGTACGATATATGTATTAAAACCTAAAAATTAAATGGTTGAAAAAAAAAAAAAAAAAACTTATCGAACGATAAAGGGGATAGTATACATTTGGTACACTGGAGTGCCTTGAGTTCTCCAAAGTATAACAGCAAACAGGACCAGATTAGCAAATATAATGGTGTCCTGTTGCTTGGAGTAAAGTGGATGAATCAGTTGCTCCAGATTGACCACCAACACTGTACTGCCCTCTTAAACATACCAAAACTGAGTCGTACTTCACTGCCTCTTGGTGCAGTTGTTTTTGTTATTGTTGTTGTCGTTGTTGTCACTATTCTTTCCGTCACCTTAACTTTTATCCTGGCTTAATTAGGGACTGCAAGAGAGGTTATTGTTTGCCTCTGCCTGCCTGCCTGCCTGTGTGTGTTGCCAAGATATCCCCGTGGCCCTGGTGATGGGTAGGAGAGGAAGGGACTGGGAGGTGTGAAAAAAAGGAAGGAAAGAGTGTGAAACAAATAAAGAGAAAATGTTAGTGACTTGAGGAAAGGAGATTGATTGATTGATAGTAGGCGCCGCAACAGTCAGCCAGGTCATATGGCGCCCGAGAAAAAAGGTGATCGAGAAGTGGGACAGTAAACACAGAAGATAACATGAAAAAAGGGACAGCTGGAGAAGTGAAAGCCCATATTAGTCGCCCTTTACGACAAGCAGGAATACTGGGGTGATGGTGGGAAGTGTCAGAAGAAGGAATGGGTGTGAGAATAAAGGAATGGGAATGAGGAAGAAGGAAAGGAATGAGTTATCTGATAAATGGTGAGTGAGTTTATAAGTGATAATGGATGAAGGAATTAGTGAGGATGATTGAAAGTGAGGGGGCATTAGTGAGGGATAAGGAAGGAGGGAATGTGAACGAGAGGGAAGGAGGGGGTGTGAGGGAGAGGGGAAAAGGGATCGTGAGGGAGAGGGGAAAAGGGATTGTGAGGGAGAGGGGAAAAGGGATTGTGAGGGAGAAGGAAAAAGGGATTGTGAGGGAGAAGGAAAAAGGGAGTGTGAGGGAGAGGGAAGGAGGAAGAGGGAAGGGGGGTGAGGGAGAGTGTGTGTAAAGGAGAGGGAGGGAGGGAGGGACAGGGAGAGTGTGAATAAGGGAAATAGGGAGGGAGAGAATGGGGGTGTGAGGCTGAGAAGCGAGGGGAGGGAGTATGAGTCAGAAGAATGAGTGGGTACAAGTTGCAGGGAGGGAGGGTGTGTGGGGGAGGGGGGGAGAGTGAGTGAGTGTGCGGGAGAGGGAGAGTGTGCGGGAGAGGGAGAGTGTGAGTGGGAAGAAGGAGCGTGTGAGTGAGAAGTAGAGAGTGTGAGTGGGAAGGAGAGTGTGTGACTGGGAAGTAGAATGTGTGTGTGAGGGAGAGTGTGTGAAGGAGAGTGAGAGTGTGTGAAGGAGAGTGTAGGTGAGGGAGAGCATGAAAGAACGTGAGGGTGAGAGAGCAAGGGGAGAGAATATGAGTGAGGGAGAATGAGGGAGAGGGTGAGTTGAGTCCGACAACCTCAGTCTATAGCCATGTAAACAACACCAGTGAAGGGGTCAGCAGTTGTCCCCTTCAAGGCTCACACACAATACCTTTCCTCTCTACAACTGTCCATCATTTCCATTTATATCATTCATGTTTGTTGTCCTTACTCTTCATCACCTTCTCCCTTATATAACAACAAGAAGGCCTTTCTGGCCTAACATAGTCTTCTGTCTTCTTTTTTACATTATCATCAAGTGTAGAAACGAAGAAGCAATGTTTTCCCTTCACCTGCTCTGAACTGTACACGATCTGTATGTGTGTGTGTCCACCTTCATTTCCCACCTCCCTACCTCTCTCTACATCCACCTTTCTCACTAGTTTCTCCTCTTCATTCTCCCTCCCTCTACACCTACTTCTCTCCTATCACTATCTCACCAGTTTCTGCCTCTCCCCCTTTAACCTTGCCTCCCCTTCTCCCTCTGTTTACACACACAGTTACCGTCACTCTTGCCCCACACAAACTTTCGTGCCTGAAAATAACCAATTGACAACTGTAGCAGCTCTACATTCATCCTTCATCCTCGTCTCACCTCATTCTAATGCTTCCATGGAGAGGTTGGCAGCATCTCTGAACCTTAATTAACATACCAATTATATACGGTACTTAAAGCGCTGATGTCCACGTGTGGCTATATAAGAGTTTGTGTACTTCCAGGCAGGAAAGGAAGGGGATGGTGTCTGGGCTTAACACCCTAGCATATTTACTTGGCATATTACAGTATTGTATAACTATTACAGAACTTCACCACCAACCCATTCTCTGTTCAATGTGCAAGAGAGGATGAAAGGGATGGAAAGAGAGACATAATGGAGGTGAAATACAAGGCAGGAGTGAGGTGTAAAAACTGCGAGGGTAGGTTTCGAGTGAGTTATACTAAGGTGTCTGGTTGTAAGATCTTAAGCTGGTATAAATGTCAGCCATAACACAACACAAGATGAACACACACCACCATCTTTCCTTGGCTTATGAGGCTGTATGTGGTGCTGCAGAATGAAGGGGGTAGTATACTTTTGGTACATTATGAGAACCTTGAATTTTCCTCCAAAGTATATATGGCAGGAATGACAAAACTAATGGTGCCTATAGAAATTCGACGTAAATTATCCTAGTATGATGCAACTTTTTAACATATAGGCTTATAATAGCGCAGTAAATTTACCAATTATTGATTATGAAACTTATCAAATATAAATACTGACATATTATTATCTAGAATTATACAACCTGACAAGAATACTTTGGGAAAAGACAGACTTGGAAATGTTGCTTTAATTAAGGTGAGTTGTCGCCTCCACAAACACCAACTCAACACCTGAAGGGATTTAAACTGTAAAAACTTATCTCAACCATAAAGGGTCAGTTTTATGTTGGTGAAATGGAGGGTAACTACTATACGTTTCAGCGCCGGACAGACGGTGTTTTTCGTAAATATCTCTTAAACGAATCGTTGTATCAATATAATATTTCAGCACACTGTCTTTAACACCCGGGCGTAATTTATCGCTGACATACCATATTACTATATGTGTTATGTTAGGAGTTTACTGAGTGATATTAAGCCTAATCCAGTCATCATATCTAAGGCGTTATAGAGAATCGGACGAGTGTGGGGTACTCGTGTAACCCCTCCACCAACACCCCGAAATCCCCCCACCATTCCTTCCTTCCCTACCCCAATATCTCATTATCCCTCTCCCCGTTTCACTCTTCACCCCCCTATATACACCATCCCCCTTCCATTTTTTATTTTTTTTATGACAGTATGTACAGTATATACGTATCGTTCATTAGTAATATTGTTTAATACAGTTACCGTTGTGTGTGGACATGAAAACCAGAGTGGGTCAAATGACCATTAAAGCAATAGCTAATCCCGTTGTTAATGGCCGTATAATAACCCACGTGTCTAAGAAAAATGATTAATTTTGGTTTTGGGCAACCAAATATAATCGTTCATGGTTGCTTCATGTGTTCTTTACCTTTTTAAATAACCAATTTATGCCTTAATTGAATATTCACAGTTACCCCCCAGTCCGAGGCTATGACTCAAGTAGTGACAGGGTAGAAACCATTGACTGCCGAGGCGCACCTATTAGCAATTTTGTCCATTTGCCCCCGTCGATGCAGGACAGCGTTTGTTCTTCGTCTTGCCACATTGTACAAACGTGAAAGCCAGTGATGATGAAGACGATGACGTTTTCCTTGACAGTGATTGTGAATAAATTTTGTTTTATCATGTTTGCATCATTAAATCCTACACTATTATATATATATATATATATATATATATATATATATATATATATATATATATATATATATATATATATATATATATATATATATATATATATATATATATATATATATATATATATATATATGTAATTTGGTGTTAATATTTAATATAAAAGGGACAAGTCAGGACTGCAAACATGGACCTTCTACATACTACATGTATGTAAACATGCTGTTGTACAGTAATTGTCAAAGTGAAATACGTCTTGCCTCTATAGAATTGTACTGCACCATACTCTTAGTTAATAATCATATCTATACATAAACATCTACATAACATTCTAATATTTAATACAGTGATGGGAGAAATAGGGAGGGACACGAGTGATGAGGGAGGCGAGGAGCTAGGGGGAGAAGAGGAGGAGGGATGGGTGAGAAGGGGGGGATGTAGTTGTGGTTAGGAATTGTTTGGGAGGGTGTTGGGGGGGCCACACTTTCCTTCGAATGCGTCAATATGATTGGCTAGCTTTGTGCTATTTTTCACGAGTAAACTCCTCGCATAACACATATAGTAATATGGTATGTCAGCCATAAATTACGCCCGGGTGTTAAAGATAGTGTGTTGAAATGTTATATTGATACAACGATTCGTTTAGGAGATATTTGCGAAAAACACCGTCTGTCCGGCTCTGAAACGGATAGTAATTCCTTTAAACTGCATCAGGCAGCAAACTTATCACTCATTCCTCCACATTCAGATCTTTATCCTTAATTTATATTTCACTTTTTAATTAATATCTCCGATCCTCGGACATTGTTAATCCAGGTGCGATATATATATATATATCGTCTGTATGTCTTTCTCTTCTGTTCACCTACTTCTCACCCTGAAGGCCTATATGTACAATTGGGGACACATATAACAGACAAACTTCAATAATCGGGCCCCTTATATTATACATGGAATATGACGAGCCTCTACACACACTGTCTCATCCTACATAGGCTACTCTATGCTCAATGAGGGGTTCTGTTTCAGGTGTGTCTGTTTTATCTCTCTACAACCGTACATTGTTAATTGTAAAGTAGGAACATATTTTTACACACATGTGGAATTATAGCTGATAAAAACTCCTTATAAATATTCATTAGGATTTACCCTTTACATATGTTATATACTTTACCACATATTTCTAAGGCTTATTTAATACCTTACCACATAATATTGAGGCTTATTTTATACTCCTTTCATTTTGAGAAATCTACCACATAGGCTATATGGTCAGATGTTCTCCTCAACTTAAAGGGAAAGTACAGTGTTGGTATTTCTTAAACAAGTGATTCCTTCAAATTATTCAAAGCAACAGAACACCATTATTATTATTCAACTAGTCCTGTTTCATGGCATAATTTAGTGCAATCAAGGCGCTCTAATGTACAATATGAGTATTACCTCCTTACGGTAATATTTTGATTTGGTGTTTGCTAGAATCAAAATTGTAAAATATATTATAGGTAATTACAATACTAATGCAGACGCTTGGAGAGATGCAATGATATGTATAAATAGATATATATGAAGTATTATTAAGGGAGACAGGATGTGCATAAGTTTGTCTGGAGAAAAATAAAAAGTTGAAAATTGACGCATGAGTTGTAGCGATGAAACTAACCATAGATTATTCTTTAAAAGTTAGCTAATTGTCTTTCCCAGATTATTTTACTATCATAAAACGGATTATTGTAACCCTAACCTAACCTAACCAATCCTCACCTACTAAGGATTTCAAAGACATTACAAGCTCGTTTTTTCAGAATAACTCTGTAACGAACACTCGTATCAGTACGAGCGTTCGCTAGAGTTTAGTACACACAGTGTCCTAATTTATAAGAGTATCATGAATCACTAATTGTAAATTATAAAGACACTAGTGCCTATACCAAGAAGCATAAACTGGATTTGCCAGACATGGAAACGAACACAAATAGTGACGTGTTGTCTGTGACGTATGAAGCGCTCCACCTACACTCTCCCTCCTCCACTTCCACCCACCTCCTCTCTCCGTCTCCTTAATTTCCTCACCTGCCCTCCCCCAGCCCCCCAACGTCTCTCTCCCTCTCCCTCTCTCTCCCTCTCTCTTCAGTTACGGGGAGTGACGCATGCATCATACCTATGAAAATAAGGTATACATTAATAATAGGTCGTGGCTTTGTTTCATGACTTTGTTGCTGATAGACACACATTAAATAAAGGCTGGAGTAGGACACTGTGTCAATAATAACCACCAATACTGTCGGTAACACAATGGTTTGGTGGTATGGTGGCGCACGTTTTTGTGGCGCTATCTTATGGTATGTACTGATAGTGGTGATAGGGTTCCTTTATCGGCGAAGTGTAATAAAAGCCATGGTAGAGGGTGGTCGTGCTACAAGTATACGACTGACGCTCTGAGTCTACATCAGGATGAAGGAGAAAAGTAACCAAACACAAGTATAACAACTGAACAGTCGTTTTGCCATCAATCATGGTGGTTATTCTTCTACTACCCCACCCTACTCTCATGTGTGGATACATTAATTAAGATATGTAACACAATAATAACCAAATGCAGTAGGCTACTACTAACACATTATGCATGCCTTTATCGAATATTCATACATTATCTCGAAAAAATATTGTATTTTACTTGGCGAGAGTCAAGGAGAGGGAGGGGAGGGAAAGCAGACGGGTAAAGAGGAGGTGGAGAGACATGGTAGAGAGGGGAGAGGCAGGGGAGGGAGGGCAGACGGGTAAAGAGGAGGTGGAGAGACATGGTAGAGAGGGGAGAGGCAGGGGAGGGAGGGCAGACGGGTAAAGAGGAGGTGGAGAGACATGGTAGAGAGGGGAGAGGCAGGGGAGGGAGGGCAGACGGGTAAAGAGGAGGTGGAGAGACATGGTAGAGAGGGGAGAGGCAGGGGAGGGAGGGCAGACGGGTAAAGAGGAGGTGGAGAGACATGGTAGAGAGGGGAGAGGCAGGGGAGGGAGGGCAGACGGGTAAAGAGGAGGTGGAGAGACATGGTAGAGAGGGGAGAGGCAGGGGAGGGAGGGCAGACGGGTAAAGAGGAGGTGGAGAGACATGGTAGAGAGGGGAGAGGCAGGGGAGGGAGGGCAGACGGGTAAAGAGGAGGTGGAGAGACATGGTAGAGAGGGGAGAGGCAGGGGAGGGAGGGCAGACGGGTAAAGAGGAGGTGGAGAAACATGGTAGAGAGGGGAGAGGCAGGGGATGGAGGGCAGACGGGTAAAGAGGAGGTGGAGAGACATGGTAGGCAAGGGAGGGAGGGCAGACGGGTAAAGAGGAGGTGGAGAGACATGGTAGAGAGGGGAGAGGCAGGGGAGGGAGGGCAGACGGGTAAAGAGGAGGTGGAGAGACATGGTAGAGAGGGGAGAGGGAGGGGAGGGAGGGCAGACGGGTAAAGAGGAGGTGGATAGACATGGTAGAGAGGGGAGAGGCAGGGGAGGGAGGGCAGACGGGGAAGGTGCCCATTACAAAAATATTTCCAGAATACGAGTTTGCACTCACCGTAATACATAACTCACTCATTTATTCAGACTCTATCTTTCTACACGTGTGTGAGAGAGAGAAAAAAAGAAAGAGAGAGACGTAGGGGGGAGGGTTGGGGGATGACAGCACGTCACTATTTGTGTTCGTTTCCATGTCTGGCAAATCCAGTTTATGCTTCTTGGTATAGGCACTAGTGGATTTATAATTTACAATTAGTGATTCATGATACTCTTATAAATTAGGACACTGTGTGTACTAAACTCTAGCCAACGCTCGTACTGATACGAGTGTTCGTTACAGAGTTATTCTGAAAAAACGAGCTTGCAATGCCTCTGAAATCCTTAGTCGGCCAACCACACCTAACCTAACACAACCTAACCTCACCTATCACAACCACACATGACTTAACACAATCTAACCTAACCTATCACAACCACACCTGACCTAACACAACCAAGCCTAACCTATCCCAACCAAGCCTATCCTAACCTAACCCAAACAAGCCTAACCTAACTTAACATAATCAAACCAATCTTAACCTAACCAACCCAAGCCTATCCTAACTTAACCTAACCAAACCAAGCCTAGCCTAAACTGCCTAACCTAACCTAACAGAGAGGGTGGCCGGTAGTGATATTCGAAGCAGAACCGGATATTTGTAATGGTTCGTGATTGACTGTACGTGACTATAGGAGTGTATACACTATAGTAGATCTGACAGTCATCCCAGCTGTACACACACACACACACACTAATTCAAGGCAAGTAATGTATATTTAAGACCATGAAAGTTCGATCTCAAAGTGTATACAGTTACGGTGAAAGCAAAATGTGGATACAAGACTATAAATATCCGACCTCAAAGTGTGTACAGTTACGATGAAGGCAAGTAATGTATATTCAAGAAGGCAATTAATGTGTAAAGACTATGAATGTTTATTCTTAAAGTGTATACAGATGCAGTGACTGACATTTATTACACACGGCTGCCTTCATTATCTGTGGTGATAGGAGTTAAGGGAGGAACCTCTTTATGGTGAAGTGAAGGGTTAACTATTCCTCCAAACTATGTCAGGAAACGGACCACCTGAATGTTACTAATAGTGGATCTGTTTCCTGGTATAGTCTGGAGGAATCAGTAGCCCTCCAAATTACCAAAAGGAAGGTTGGTCAATATGGAGTAACTACTGATTCCTCCAAAGTATTCTAAGTAACAGGCCGCCATTATTAGGGTTCATCTGGTCCTGTTTCCCAGCATACTTTGGAGGTGAAATCAAGGCGCTCTAATGTACGGTACAGTCGGCTGCAAAATTCGTGTCGCCTCACTCATCGCTTCTTGAAGGATAACGTAATGGATAATCATTAAACAAACACATTCACCAAACAGTACAACGTTACAATATCCAAGGGGTAAATTAATAGACTTTTCTGGTTCTTTAGTTTAAGAGTCTGTAAAGGTTATATTTCCATACAGTAATTGATGACTTGGTAGATGTGGTGACACGACTTTTGACGTCCACTGTACCAAAAGTATACAAACCAAACCCTTAAGAAAACTGAGTGAGGAACTAATAGGAAAAATCTGAGCTTCCCATAAAAGAAAAGTGTGAACTCATTGTGACTCATATTATTACCACTGTCCACACACACACACACACACACACTCTCTCTCTCTCTCATGATTAGCAAGTACGAGGAGGAAACCCATTTAAGGCAGACCACATTAAGCAATTGAAATGACAGTAAGATTTATGTTGTGTATATATTACCGTGTATAGTCACGAGCAACAGTTTCTTTACCCACAGAGAGAGAGAGAGAGAGAGGTGTTGGGGTTGAGACGAGTGAACCCACGGTATAATGACTCTATAGTCATTATACCGTGAGTGTACCTCTCTTACGCCAGGAAGCATTAATTGGTGAACTGGTCTATGATTCCTCCAAATAATGCCAGGAAACAGACGCCTTCAATGAAATACTAATAGAGGATCTGTTTCGTGGCATAGTTTTGAAGAATCATTGATCACCCAATTCACTAACAAGAGAATCTCCCCTTATAGGGGTTATACATTTTTGGTCCTTGGAATGTTTTGTTTTCTCCAATGTAGCCAGGAAACAGGACCAGATGAACAATAATATGGTGACATGTTGCTTGGAATAGTTTGGAATAATCATTTGCTCCAGATTTACCAACAGTATACAATCGGATACCATAGTCTCTAGCCCACCTGAGTCGAAGCCCGAGATCTGAAACAGGTGGTTTCTGAACGACAGCCCACCCAAAGCCTCCATTGGTTCGAGATGTGTGTAGACTAGTGATGGTTTGGGTGGCCTGTCGTCCAGAAACCGCCTGCTTCAGATATCGGGCTTCGACTCAGATGTACTAAAGACTATGGTATCCGAGTGTACTTCCCCCTTATTTAACATGTGTGTCAATCTGACCAATGTTTGTTTGTTCATCTGGTCCTTCTCCAACCCTGACCTCATCCCACCACTCTCGCTGGGAGGGGTAAAGAAACTATTGTTCCTGCCTGTACAGTCACGAACCATAATAAATATCCTGGTGTGCCTGGAATATCCTGATGATGATGGAGTATTAAACCAACTCTAGCAAGTTATGTATGTATGAGACAGGATAATAAGTGTTGTAATTGGTTCACTGGTATGTCACATGATTCCAAACTTCAACAAAAACAATTTGGATACATTATATGGAAAGGAGAGGAGGGGGAAGATGAGCGGGGAGGAGAGCAGAGAGAGGATGTGGGAGGGGTGGAGGAGTGGAAGGGAGAGGGAGGGGAGGAGGGGTAGAGTGGAGGGGTTGAGGGGAGGGGAGGAGAGGTTGGTATGCGGTTGCCAGTTATGTAATTTTTCGGTTTGTAGGGTAATACGGTACTACCATAATTCTCACATACTCTTTAACATATTTCCCACAACTCATTCAGTGAACAAATATCATATTAAAGCGTAATCACAATGTTACTTAGAGTTAGGATTGATGTTACATTATCATTAATATTATTATTGTTACATTATCATTAATATTATTATTGTTACACTATTATTGTTACTCTTTTAATTTTATATTATTATATATGCATTATGGATTATTTATTTTTATTAATAATAATATTATTATTATTATTATAACTTTTTTACTAATAATAAGTATTACCAAAACCATTACAGTAGTATCAGCTGATGGTGACCTTGAAATAGACACACATGGCGTCACATATCCTCCGTTCATTATAGGGGATAGTATGGTTAGTATACTTTTGGTTCATTATAGGGGATAGTATACTTTTGGTACATTGGAGCAGCGCCTTGATTCCTCCATAGTATGCCAGGAAACAAGACCAGATGAACAAGCATAATGGTGGCCTGTTGTTGGTTAGGATGGTCTGGAGGAATCAGTTAATATGATATCCTGCACGAGTAGAGTAAACAACCACTCAGTAAGTCACTCACCTCGTCCCTGTAGCTTCCTCAAACCACACACACCCACGGACCAATATACTGTAGCTCTGTTTTGTCCCACACCATCTTTCTTCTCTGTCTGATACTGGTATTTTCCTTATGTAGTGAATTATCTCCACACATCAATACACAGATCAACGTGCGAAGAACTACACTAAATATATTTTAATGAACTCAAAATTTTGCTTCTTCGACACTTTATTTTCTATCTTCCACCGTATTTTCTTATATGGAATTATCTTCACGCATCACTGTACAATTATTAATGTATATCCAAGGTATTGTTCACACGACACCACCTTAACCGAGTTACTGGGGTTAATTAATATCTTGCTCCATACTTCTTAGTAGTAGCCTATGTATACGAAGTAGAAACGGGTAGCAAGATGTTTTATGTTGTGAAGAACTTCCACACAATACTCACTAAGTAAATTAATGTATACTCAAGATCTTGCTCACTCGACACGTTAGTTTGATGAGAGAGAGAGAGAGAGAGAGAGAGAGAGAGAGAGAGATTATGGAGAAGCGAAATTTTGCAAGGAAGTAAGAAGAGGAGCAGTGGTGTGTGAGTGAGGGAGAGTGAGTGACCAACAGCACTACATGCGCATCTCAATCTGCTCAATATGGCATCACTCACTGATTGCCAACTCACGATTGACAATAATAATTATATATATTAGCCATTGACTTTATACGAGTCAATAATACATCATACCTACTGACTAACCTGAGGCTTTATTGAGGCAAGAGTCAGGTGTCATAAAAAGTTATAATGAAGGTACTGGTGAATTTAATGCGTGGAAAATACGACGCCAAATTAGTGCCGGTGAAAAATGTTAAACGGTGAAGTGGTGGTTGGGGAAGGAGAAAGCGAGATAGAGTAGTGAAATAGAGGAAGGGAGAGAAAGGATTGAGGAAAGAATGAATGAAGGAAACACAAACAAAGGAAAGGATAGAGGAAAGAATGAATGAAGGAAACACAAACAGAGGAAAGGATAGAGGAAAGAAGGAATGAAGGAAACACAAACAGGGGAAAGGAATGAAGGAGGGTGGAACGACAAACAGAAGAAAGGAGAAAGAAATAGAGAGACGGTGGCAGTCTGATACAGACACTGATGCCAACACCAAGTCACACAATTAATATTTAAAGGTGCGTCCACACATGACCTGGAACACGTGCTGTCAACACCGTTGGCAGAACATGTTGGAATACATGATGCCAACACATTGTGGACTGGTGTGTACCAACAAGTTAGTATCACACTGACATGTTGGTAACAGAGATGAGATGAAGAGCACATCCACACGTGACTATAATAGCAGGTAGCCTCGTCCACACGTGACTATATTAGCAGGTAGCCTCGTCCACACGTGACTAGCAGGTAGCCTCGTCCACAGGTGACTAGCAGGTAGCCTCGTCCACACGTGACTAGCAGGTAGCCTCGTCCACACGTGACTAGCAGGTTGCCTCGTCCACACGTGACTAGCAGGTAGCCTCGTCCACACGTGACTAGCAGGTTGCCTCGTCCACACATAGTTAAGGTGGCGGCACACTGGGCAATTCTGGCTAGCATGCTACTTGCTTTTGCTACTCGCTTTGCTAGCAAAAACTTGCTATCCGTCACACAGGTAATAACTTGCTAGCAAAAACTTGCTATCCGTCACACAGGTAATAACTTGCTAGCGACTTTGGCTAGCAGCTAGCGTCAGCAACCAGCGAGAATGACAACAAAACATCCCGTGTCCCACCAATCTTGCCAACTTTACAAAGAATATTGAAGTAAAAATAATGTAAACAAACAAATTTACTTCTATATCCAATTCTATCAAAGACATTAAAAATTGATTATAACTCCAGTAGAAAATACGGTACCGAAAATGCACTGGAATAAAATCACTCATATGTGAGAGTACTAAACTTATACTGTAACTACATATTATTTGTAACATTGTATTTCTTGGCATTGCTTTTATTATATCTAACCTAATATGTTATGTCATGTGAAAATACTAGTGTCTAGTGAAAAATTTGAGGTAAATTTACATTAGTACTGTGTTCATTATATTGTATATTTTAGTATCATTACCCACTATTTTGGACCATTCTAACACAGTTTTCATGGTATTAGTATAGAAGTACTTCATTCACTATATTGTATATTTTAGTATCATTACCCACTATTTTGGACCATTCTGTAATAATACCAATTTTGCAATTATATTATGTGCTTTTTAAAGTTAATGTAGTTTGAGTCATGTAAATATATATTTCTAGATGTTTATTTATTGCATTTAATAGTATTATTTTGCTCGAGTACAGAATTTTGAGGCCATAATAGCTGTGAAAATTAGTATTCATAAAAACGACTATACTGTAGGTTAGGTTAGGCTCCCCTATTTTTCATCATTTATTAATTTCTCAACACTAAATTTTCCCTGAACATGACTATTCTCCCCTCACCTCTCTCTCTCTCTGTGTGTGTATATATATATATATATATATATATATATATATATATATATTTAAGTAATAGAACAAATAAAAATTTTGTGAGAAAAAAAATTTGGGAAAACATAGCTCTGATAAAGACATACCGAAAAGGCCACTGGTACAGTATGTGCATTTTGCTTAGGTGGAATACAATGTGACTCTATTCCTTATTATTTGGAAAATATATAATAAATTCCCAAACAGCCTTTCACCTCCATCAATAGATGTTTGTGTGTCAAACTCCCATTTATAATTCCAGTCTCCTAGGTTGAAATGTACATGTTTCATCACAAACCTATTGTTCTGTTGCATAAAATGCATTTTGGTCCATGTCTTCAACTTACAGAATTAAAATATGAGCATACTATATACATTATTGTTGTGCCTTGGTTAGATACAATACAAAATTTTATTTTGCCTTGGTTTGAATTTTCTTAACTTCTATTATCTAATAAAGTATTCATTGTGCTAGGTGAAATTTCTTAAATACAGAATACATGGTTAAGGAAAGTACAGAAAAGTTTTGAAAATACTGTTTAATATATAGTATCACAAGTGTTGTACTATTTAATAAATATCACAGCAAATGAATCACATGTGCCTGCCTATCAGAGGTAGGTTAAATCATGTATTGGGAATTGCTAATCTGAGGCGTCTTTTTGTTTTCCATTGGATATGAAGATTGCTTGGATGAAACCAAGATTTGGTGCGTAGTACTGTTTTTGTCGGCCAAAGGGATACGAAGATGATCCATGCGTACAGCCGCTGAAACTAAGACCGTCTTCGTATCCAAGCAAGCAAGGTCCAGAGCAGTGATTGGGGCAGCTTGCCTGTTCTTGGGAAATGTAAATAATGCAAATGGCAAATCACAAGGACATGAAGACAGTGAACATATATGAATTTTAAGTGCAACAAGCTGTAAAATAAAGCCAGTTCAGCACAAAGTAGGCTTCCATCAAACTAATTGCAATTTAATAGCAAGTTTAAAGTACATTATACGTTCATTCCTGAAGGCACACAAAAGTGATATTATTGCTCGGCCAGACAGCTTGAGGAACTTCAACAACAACAACAAAATTGTAGGTTTATAATGCTTTTTCATATGCTCACCTATCAAAACTTATGCTCGCCTAGGTTATTACATAAGAGGCATATAGGAATCAAAATTTGACGAGAACTTTAGCGAATGGCGTTAAGGGTATAAGTTCTTTATCTAAGTTTTGATAGTTTTGGGGTGGTTTGACCCGGTCCAGATTTGGATAGGTTAGGTCTGACTAATTTTATAATGTTGCTACCTTTATATAGGGAGATGTAATTATTGCACTGCATTCCAAATTTAGATTAGTAAGCATGTGTGTTTAACATTTCAAGTACCACAGATACTGTATTCACTTTCTTTTAGCTTCCCAATTCCGTGCTTGACGAAAAACACAGTTATTACGTATCCATGTCAGTTTTTGTCCGCCAATACCAAGCGTCCCCAAGACGGTCTTCGTATCCCAATCTTATAACAAAATTCCCACTTTGGCCGTACACCCCCACTAGACCCACTCGGTGTGTTGTGGATCTTCTTCACCTCTCGTTGAAAGGATCCCTTGAGTCGCAAACTTGGCCTGAACATCCTCTGAAGGTAGCCTCGTCCACACCACTGTTGCCAACATACTGTCATCTAGTGGTACCAACCTCTTGTGGACATTAGGGTTGTTATCAAGTTAACATCTTGTTGGTGAGTGTGTTGAATATTTGTTACCAACACATATTTGAGGACATGTGTTGTCGCACCTTTAGTATTACGGTGTACAAAGGTTGGTTCCCTCAGTCACCCATAATATAACGATAAATAATAGAAGTTTGATGGCGAACTGTGCTTTGTTGACCGAACCACATGGAAATTGGTCATACTGTAGCTGGTTGGCTGAGGGCATGAACTTTTGAGCATCATAGTACGTGTCAAGGGTCGTACCTTTACACTGAGGGAGAAGGAATATTTATCACCAGGCCTCTAGAGTATTATAGAATAACTTGAGTCGCCCTACAGTGTTAAAAAAAGCATTGTTTCTCTCTCTCTCTCTCTCCCTCTCTCTCTCTCTCTCTCTCTCTCTCTTCGTTGTGGGGGTGGGGGTGTGTTACCAGTAAGGTTGCCGGTGATAAATTTTAAGGGGGTTAATAAATCTACCGTGTTGATAAATGTAGAGCAACTGATTTTTGCAATCAGCTCCAAGCAACAGGCCACCATTATTTTTGCTCATTTGGTCCTGTTTTCTGGCATACTTTGGGGGAATAAAGGCACTCCAATATACCAAAAGTGTATTACTCCCTTAAGGGTTTGGTCGCCAATTTGGACAATGTTTGAGAGGTCAGGGAATGGCTCGGGTCAGAAGGGGCAATAAAACATTCATAATATTGTTCACATCATTCCAGGCAATATACTCTGTATCCTAATGTAACGATACTGCCACCAGACCTCTATCCGTTTTATTTTTTTATCCTTCTTCTATAGTGAGGAAAATGAGTAAAGTTGGGTAACATTATGTCTAACTAAATTTCTACATTAATTTGTTTCTTGTTTGTGTATTGTCAGACGAACTTTGGGTAACAACTGGTGTTCGGTAGGGCGGTGATTAAATTTTGTCTCGTAAACTCGCAATATAATCCAACTTGAGTCGAAACCCGAAATCTGGAGTAGGCGGTTTCTGGACGACAGCCCACCCAAAGCCTCCATTGGTTCGAAATGTGTGGCATCATGATGGCTTAGGTGCTACAGTTGACAGACTCTAGAAGGAGGCCTGCCATCTGCCTCCTGTTGTTGGACGTCCTCTCTCCCTGACATGGTACCTCTCTAGAGTCTGCTCAGCCACTCTCCTCCCTGTACGGCGACGCAGGGATGCAGAGACTCGCCCTAAGCATCTCCATCACCCATTATGAGTCTGTCGTCACAAATATTCCTACCGTCGTCCGGACCTCATGGTTCGGAGGCACAATGTAGTCTCTGCTCGTTTGAGGCTTGGCTACCGGCCACCGTGGCAGGCTGCTGGGATGCAGGGTGAGCCTCCCTTCACTGAGTGTCACTTGTGTCGAGCGCCTCGTGCTAACACTATAGAACACTATTGTCTGTCCTGTCCCAGGGCCTGCCGCTTGACGTGGTTTGTCGACACCTGCTGAACCACCAGGTTTTAGAGGAACTTATGGTACGCCACCCTCGTTTTGGTGGATTTAAGTAGGTCATAATGTAAATATTTGTCTGAATTCTCGTGTTTCATTCTGTTATGTTTTCATGATGTGTGTGTGTGTGTGTGTAGTCATTGGATTTTCATGGGTCCCGCCTACCCTTATGTTTTGTTGTCTGTCTTTTGATTGACGCCACGGCGCAATAATAATAATAAAAAATACAACTGGCTTGTACAATGCAGTTTGTGTGTGTGTGTGCATAGTTTGTAACCCATATAGTTCCACAAACTACACAAACACACACAATCTGCACTGTACACTCGCGGTCAGAAATTGTGTCCCGATTCCCTGGTAAGATGAATCACAAACAGCCTAGCTTTGAAGGTTCGAACGAGTGCGTCTCCCTACAACACACAATTGTTCGAATCATCAAAGCTCGGCTAGTTGCGATTCATTGTGCCAAGGGATCAAGCCACAATTTCTGACCGCAAGTGTACAAGCCAGTTTGTGTAATGTGTTTGCTCAGTGCTACTTAGTGTATATATTATATGGGAGCCTTAAGGTATTAAAACAGTATCCAGTGAGTGATATAGAGATGAACACTCATACTTTCTGAATATAGATAAGGAATTACATGCACTGTACCCATTGTAACTCAACGGTTAAAATATTCTTGATAAGCATGTATTCATGGCAAGGACCAGAACCCGGCACTGCTTTGAAACAACAACATAGACTCATACTTCAAGAGGAGGAAAATGGTCCACTGCTTTGAAATGGTTCTGAAGCACTTTGGTGAGGTCAGTAATATAAACATTCGAACAATTAAAGTGAGAACCCTGATGTGTTTTGTGAATACCGACTCAGGTGTGTACAGGTTCGAATCCTAACCACGACGGCCGCCTTGGTCTATAAAGATTATTGGGATTAATATAGTAAAAAATACATGACACGTGTGGATTTAACCACATATGGAATTAATTAATGAACGTATTCAACCTTATCAAATATAATTAATCTGGAACCCGACTAAATGAGTTATTATAGAGCCAACCGTGATGTAGTCAGAAAAGGTTAGAGAATCCTTCAAACATTTCCACGAAACACCACCTACATTAAAGGAGCTTGTTTCGTGGCATAGTTAGGAGGAATCAGAAGCCACCGGGTCTCATACACGATCACAAGGTCCCTTATATATGAAAATTGCCAAATATGCATCATAATTATGTGCTAGAAATTATTAACTCATTACATTTAACTTAATTAAGGGGATATTATACTTTTGGCACATTAGAGCACCTTGATTCCACCAAAGTATGCCAGGAAACATGACCAGATGAAGAAAAGATAATGGTATGGCCATTTGCTTGGAAATAGTTTGTAGGAATCAGTTGCTCCATGATTTGCAAACACGCCCTACCCCAGGCTGACAAACATAATAATAGTGTCCTGTTGCTTGGAATAGTTTGGAGGAATTAGTTCCTCCATAATTTACCACCAACATTGTACAATACTTCCAATATTTGCTGGATTTGTCTTACACTATTACAACTCCAACTCTCATTTGTAACTTTATCCTGTGTAAGAGAATCTCATCATTATGGGCCACAAAACTTTGAAATACTTTTTTACTTGTCCTTGTAACACACACACACACACAAATACTAAAAACATACAAGGACAGAAACGAGAGAATATTTTTTTGCTATACCAACAAGCCTTTTAACTCGTACTCCCTGGCGATATCACACACATACACACCAAGATACAAAAATGTACTCGTACGCGGATAGAAACGAGAGAAAAATTAAGAGAGACGATAAGGAAGACATTTTTCTCTACCAACCAACAATCCTTTTCCAGGTACTGGCTGGTGTTATCCTCCTGGCCAGAGTGTTTGAGACAACCATATAATGCCTGTCAATACCACGCCAACAACACAACTGTATTGGACTTAGCCAGCTCTATTTCCTATATATACTACATGTTCTCCCATCTTCTTCTTTATGTGTAAGAGAGAGAGAGAGCAACATGTCCTTTTCTCACCCTCTTCTTTTTGAGAGAGAGAGAGAGAGAGAGAGAGAGAGAGAGAGAGAGAGAGAGAGAGAGTGTGTGTGTGTGTACTGGAGTGCTACTGCTTACTCTAATCTATGCAGGGAAGAAACACACTATACTTCAATCAATAAGAATTAAGGAGCCTGTAATGTAATAGGAAAATTAATGGTTACCGAGTCTTCCAAACACTATCACGAAACACCAACTATAATGAAGCAGTTTGTTTCGTGGCATAGTCAAAGAAATCGGAAGCCTCCAATTTTCTTACATGATCACATGGCCATTAATTGAGGGAGAAGTACAGTATTGGAAAATCTGGAGCAACTAATTCCTCCAAACTATTTTACGCAACAGTTCACCAATATTTTTGTTAATCTGGCTCAGTTTCCAGGCATTATTTGGAGGAATCAAGGAGCTCCAATGTACCAAAAGTGTATTACCCCCTTCAGTCTGATAGATTTGATGGCTTGCCACAGCTTGACTTAATGTTCATTTTTCCAGACTCTCATATCTTATGTAATTGTTCCCACCTTCTTATCAGTGGAATATATCACCCGTCTTTGTCACACACACACACACACACACACACACACACACACACTTGGAATATGGTATTGAAGGTGATTATGATGGATTATGACAGAATTATAGATGTTAAGTAAATGGGCAACGAAATATAAAATGTATAATGTAAAATGTATTAACATGGTAGAGATGTATGTACAGTGAGCGTCTATAGTCTATAGGTCTATAGGTTTTGTCCGAAGATTAAATGAAACTTGTGAAACATAATGAAAACCCCATGACACACGGCGGAATATACCATTTGATTGATTGATTGATATTAGGCGCGCAACAGCGAGGTCATATAGCGCCAGAGAGAGGTGATAGAGAGGTGTGACAGCAAGTAGGAAGGACATGAAAAGAGGGACTGTTGAAGAACTGAAAGGGAGTAGCTGGGGCGGAAGGGGCGCCCAAACCCTTAAATTATTGCTCACATCACTGCAGACAATACCCCCCCCCCCTACCGGGTGGAATATACCAAAATAATTAGCTCATCACCTTATGCTTTCACCACACACACACACACACAAATAGACACACCCACACAAGCACACACATATACACGAGTCAGATCCACGTTTGTTACCAGTGATTGAAATGCTTTTACTGATTTGGTTATGGAGTTATTTCTTCAGTTGTCTCTAGGGTGCAGTTATCCTATTAAGAAAAAAAATTAATATTGATGCTATCATTCTTTGTACAGTTGCCAGTAAAGCTTTGATACAAATTAAGGTGACTTTGATATATGACAATTTCTCTCCAGTAACGAGCTGAAATCAATCTTCTGACTAAGTTTAACAGTAGTCTCTAATGGGTTTCAAACTGAATCTCACTCATCAAAGCAAAACTGTTGTAAATAAGAGTACATGAAAACAAGATCTAATAATAAAGTTAATATACTGAAATTAAATTACGTACATCGAAACTTTCCCTTCATGCCAAGCACACACACACACACACACACACACACACACACAAACACACACACACAAACACACACTTCCCCTCCTCTACCACCCACACATTCCCTCCTTCACACATTCCTTCCCCTACCCTCCAAATTTTCCCTCCCCCACACTTTCCTTCCTCTAATACCCACACTTTCCCTCCTCTACCACCCACACCTTCCCTCCCCCACACTTTTCCCTTCACCACACTATCCCTCCACCACACTTTTCCCTCCCACCCCTACACTTTCCTTCCTCTGCCCGTCCTCACCAACACAACAAATCCCAAACCCCGTAAATTGACTTTAGTTGTTGTTAATCTGGGAAGTCATCGCGAGAAATTAAAGTTTGATTAAGTTTGCTCCGCCTCTCCTTTAAAGTTCCAGGAAATTGGATATTGGAAATTTTAGGAGGTGAGAATTTTTTTTTTTTTTTACAAAAGTTTTAAGTACGATTCGTTTTCTTACTACTTCGTTACAGATATACTTATAGTTTATAGGAGTGTTAAATTTAGGGTCCAGGATAACATTAGAACATATATACATAATTGTAAGATATATACACATACACATACCAAGGCACACACATGCTCTCCCACATATACAGTACAATGCCTTTCACAATTTTCTGAAGTACTGGCAGTGGAACACACACACACACAGAGTACAATATAACTCTTAGTGGAAGCAGTGGCATTCCAACCAAACCAAGCTTACCTGCTTAAACAAAGGGATTTATCGTTCAGCAGGGCACGCTAAGTTTGGCTCCAGCCTTCACTGTCAGTATGTGTGAGAGAGAGAGAGAGAGAGAGAGAGAGAGAGAGAGAGAGAGAGAGAGAGAGAGAGAGAGAGTATGTGTGTGTGTGTGTGTGTGTGTGTGTGTGTGTAAAATTAAACATATAAGACAGGAAGGCATCAGAGAGCTTTACTGGTGTTTGCGCCCGTCTGAAATGTAAGAATCGAAAACAAACTGAATTACATGGGAATTTTACGACAACCTTACATTACATCAAAATTTTTGAGTCCTGATGCCTGCACACACACACACACACACACAAACACACAGACTACATCATTCACTGACACACACACACACAGAAGATATGGAGACAGGACAGAACTCGCCTTGCACATTTTTTGCCTGTTACAGAGTCAAATACAAACAGGGAAACACACAGACTATTGACACACAGGGAGACTAGATTGTTGTATTTGTTACTAATGTTATACAAAAGCTCTGATATTCACCTTCCCTCCACTCAAACCATTAAAGTAAGCCTTTACCACACCTGTAGCTCTGGTCAATCATTCCTTTGTGCTAACGAACAATACTTTCCTCGCCCAAAGGTGGAATTATTATACAGGTGAATCCTCCTGTTTGTTTTAAAAGAACACTTTCACAAGCCTAGGGAAATTATACTCAAAATAACAGAAATCAAAACGGTAGAAATTTCGTATCCATACCGTAGTTTTTTTTATGCGTAACTCGTGTTATTTCTGTTATCGAAAGTGTTTATTTATCGATGGTATATTTACTTGTCCACTGAAAATAGGCAGCTCACTTACATTTTCAGTTTGTCAAATTATCACAAACAGGTTTTAATGTATAACTCTTTCGGATATTTAGCTCATCCAACCATTGTTTATAAAACATTAAGTATGGACCAACCAGTAAGCGACAAGGGACATATAATCATTCAGGATACACAGGTACTGTACACTGGGGGTCAATAATTTTATCCTGATCCCAGACACAACATGAATCTCTCTATACCAACCTCGCATCACACTCACTCCTTCCGAATCACTTCACTTGATAGAGATTCATACTGTGTCTCGGATCAGGACAGAATTATTGACTCCCAGTAATGGTACAGGAAAATTTGGACTCCATAACTAATTGTGAACGAAATATTTGATGATTGTATTAATGAAACATTTACAAACAGTAATTGTTTACAACATAAAACAACATTACTCTTGATGGGTATTAACAGTGATTATTAACAACTATAATAACATTAATATTTATAAGTATTAACAGTGATTATTAACAACTATACAAAAATAATATTTGTGGATATTGAGTGATTATTAACAACTATCTAAACATTACTATTTATGGATCACTATCTACAAAAAGTAAGATGAGTGTGTGTTTGAAGCGGAACTAAAACAAACACCAACAGCTTTATGTAGACATTATTTTAATATTAATGCCAGTGTTTTTGTTTTGTTTTTATTAGACAACATCACTTATATCAACTTTTATTAACCTCACTTCATGGCCTTTAGCGGCATCGTTCCCAAGAGTGTTGGTTAAGGCTTGTACTAAAGGTAAACAATGAACTTGACAAAATAAATAGGTAGATATTTTCTTAACATTAAGGCCAGTATTTCTGTTTTGTTTTTATTACACCACATCATTTATCAACCATCAACATCAATTTATGTAACCAAACATCATGGCCCCTGAGTGTTGGTTGAGGTCCGTACTAAAGGTAAATAAATAACTTGAAAGAGGTAAACTTGAAAAAGGTAAATAAAGGTAAATAAAGTTAAAAAAGGTAAATAAAGAACTTGAAAATATAAATAAAATAAAATAAAAATAGTTATAGGTCTAAATGAGTTATCTTGGACGGTATTGACTCTTGGCGGGTCATCAGGATATAAAATTGGTGACAGGATGTGTTTTTGTGTCTCCGTGTGAGGGTGACAGAGGGACGAGGGATGGGAGGAAAGAAGTGCGAGACGGGTGGAGAGAAGTGGTGGGTGAAAGAAGTGGGTGGATGGATGAGAGACGGGTGACAGGGACGGGGTTAGAGGGAAATAGATGTGGGACGGGTGATGAGGAGTGGGTGACAGGGGACAGGTGGGTGGAAGGGAGTTGGTGGAGAAAAGTCGGTAGGTGACAGGGGTGGGTGGAGGGGAGAGGAGTGGTCGGTGACAGAGGACGGGTGGATGGAGAGAAGTGGGTCAGTGACAGGGGCGGGTGGGTGACATTTGTGGGTGGGTGGGTGTAGAGAAGTGGGTGACAGGTGGGTGGGTGGAGTGGTGTGGGTGACAAGAGTGGAAGAGAGACAAATTCTATCACTCATAATACTGATATAAGTGACGTTTTAATGAAGGCATAGCAGTCATAAAATAATATATGTACTCTCCTTGCCTCGTCCACTCCCAACCCAAAACATTTATAACCCACCAACTGGTCCCCATTCCCTCACCTTCCCATTAGATAATATAACCAAACAGTCACACCACCACCACAATACCGTGTGAAGGAATAAACTGAAGAGGAAAAAAGAAGGCCTCCCCACTAGGCCTGGAAAACCCAGTATAGGACGAGGGAGAAGGTGATAGAGAGGAGGGACAGCAAGTATAAAGGAATAAAGAGGAAAGGAGTTCGAGTCAAAGAATTGAAAGGGAGTGGCTCGGGTCCAAAGAGGCGTTAAACCCTTAAAGTAAAGTCCACATCAATACAGGCAATACCGAGTAAAATATACATTAATAGTCTCCAAAAACATTTACCTATCTTCCGAGACAAAGAAGGATCAGAGGCCAGCATATATTATATAATGTACCAAAACACTGACTATTTTAACAGTGTAGATGTCAATAACAAAGTGACAATAGACCATCAGTGAACAACACTTTACAAAAGAATGAAACTCTTATGTAAACAACCAACATCATCATCATCACCCTCCATCCCTCTCACTCTTTACTCACACTCTCCCTCCTTTCCTTTCACTCTTCCATCTTCCCCTTCACTCTTACTTCCACTCTCCCTCCATTCCCTCTCTCGTCATGACCCAAGAAATTATGAGAAGGTTCCAAGTGTCACGTGAGGAAGACTGCAGAGAAAAAAGGCAAGTGTTGTGAGAGTTATGAATGTGTTGAAGGAAGGTAGAAGTGTGTGTGGTGAAGGAAGATAGAAGTGATATATATGTGTATGTGTATGTGTATGTGTGTGTGTGTGTGTGTGTGTGTGTTGAAGGAAGGGAAGAGTGGGGTGTGTGTATGTGTGTTGAAGGGAGGTAGGAGAAATGAAGTGAAGTGAAGTGAAGTGAAGTGTGTGTGTGTGTATGTGTATGTGTATGTGTATGTGTATGAGTGTTGAAGGTGTGGTGGTTCAGACAGGCGCCAGCAGTATTGGTGTGTGTGTGTGTGTGTGTGTGTGTGTGTGTGTGTGTGTGTGTGTTGGACCAAATATTTACCTTTAAGAAGCTCCATAAAGTCTTGCATTGCACTAAATTCCTATTCCTTTCCTCTTGTAACTTTCCAAATAACTCTGTCTGTCTGTCTGTCTGTCTGTCTTCCTTTCGTCAGTATCTTTTCTCCTTTCCTCACGTCACTTTCTAATTCTCTGTGTTATCTTCTACTCTTCTACACCCCTTTCCTTTCTTCTTTTCTTCAGTTTTTACTCCTTTTTTTTTCTTCTCTCCTCTATTCCTTCTCCTGTCATCTGTCATCTGTCATCTCCATCTCCATCTCCATCTCCATCTCCCCATCTCCCCATCTCCATCTCCCCATCTCCCCATCTCTCTCTCTCTCTCTCTCTCTCTCTCTCTCTCTCTCTCTCTCTCTCTCTCTCTCTCTCTCTCTCTCTCTGTAGTAGTAAACTGGATGGAATTCCTCTGTTTAAGTTTAGCAGAAGTTTCTAATGGGCTTCCAGCAGCTACTCACGTATTAAGGAGGTTGTAGTACAGTGTTGGTAAATCCGGAGCAACTTATTCCTCCAAACTATTCCAAGCAACAACAGGCAACCATTATTATTGTTAATCTAGTACTGTTTCCTAGCATACATTGGAGGAATCAAGGAACTCATGTGAACCAAAAGTATACTGACATAGTTTGTAGGAATCAGTAGCCCTCCAATTGGCCTAAAACTAAATTAATTACCATCTTCATGACCTTCACTTTACCAGTACACAAAATAACAGGAATTAAGAGGTTTTTTTTTTCCAGCACATGTACTATTTGTATACTATACTTTCAAAACAAGAAAAATACACTTTGAATTATATTGGGTAAAGTCAATATCTACATCTATATTATTATTAAAATAGACCAGAGACACAAAGCTGGGAGAGAATGCAAGCATTCTATCAATCCGAGGACCCCAGCCCCATGAATCCAACCTGAAGAAAAGGAGACAGCTTAGAGAAAAAAAGATGAGCAGTTAGCTTAATAAAAACATATTAGCCCTACTCTTGAAGCCAGCCAGTCCTACACCATCAAAGACAGATTCACCAAGGCCATTCCACAGACACACCGACCTAGGGACAAACGATCGACAGTACTGACAGGTTCTACAGCGCGGCAATACGTAAGCATACATATGGGAGTCCAATGCACCGCGAGTGACACGAGCTGGAACATACAGAGGTGGCAGAGAGGAGTTAAGAGGATGCAGCACATTACTTCTGATCTTGAACAGCATGCACAGTGATGCAACAGAACGACGGTGACTCAGATTACAATCAAGTAAACCGCCGGTAAGAAAATTAGCATTGGAAACAATCCTATCCAGCAACTTGAGATGGCAATCAGCTGCTGAACACCACACTGGAGAACAGTATTCCAACAGAGGCAACACAAAGGAGTTGTAACACCGCAGTAACAATGAGTGATCTCCGAACACACGCCAAGCTCTACGCATTATACCCAACTTCTGGGAGACAGACCTTGAAATTGACCGAACATGC
This sequence comes from Petrolisthes cinctipes, assembly GCA_033782935.1. NCBI lineage: Eukaryota > Metazoa > Arthropoda > Malacostraca > Decapoda > Porcellanidae > Petrolisthes > Petrolisthes cinctipes. Next base: position 30,616 of record JAWQEG010005228.1, read on the forward strand.
CTCTCAAAAGTCAGCTTGGCATCAAATGTAACTCCCAGAATAACCAAATTTTCAGACCCCTCCAATACAATAAATTCTCAGACCCCTCCAATACAATCCCATCAAGAATCAAGGGTGGCGATAAAGGATACACCGTGTGAGACCTAGAGAGGACCATTGTCCTAGTCTGGCCAGCATTCAACTTCATACCCCACAACCTGCACCAGTCACTAATCCTATCCAGGTCACGATCCAATGACTGAGCAACAGAAATCCTGGCACCAGGGGTCGGCACAACAGCAATGAGAGTGGAGTCATCTGCATAACCATACAGGTCATTCTCCAAGATGTTAAAGAGTTCAGAGGTATACAGTAGGAACAACAACGGCCCTAAGACACTACCTTGGGGCACCCCAGACACTAATTCTACTCTTTCACTACGCACACCATCTGCAACAACATACTGGGATCGAGCAGTGAGGAACTGCGACAAGACAGACAGGACTGAACCGCCAACACCAACAGAGCGAAGTCTGAAGAGGATACCCAGATGGTTTACCCTATCAAACGCGGCAGAAAAGTCAAGTTGCACCAGTCTAGCCTCACGACCCAACTCCAAAGCATTCTGCAGTACATGAGAAACACACAGAAGTGCATCACACGTGCCAAGGCCCCTTCGATATGCAAACTGTGAGGGTGGGAATACACCATTACGTTCCATGAAGTTACTTAAACGCACAGTCTCTCAAACACCTTAGACAACACAGGAGTGATGGAAATCGGCCTGTAATCGCCAACTGAAGATGAAGAAGGGCCCTTGGGAATTGGGGTAACATTAGCAGACCTCCAACATTCAGGAAAACTACCAAGACGAAGTAGTCTCCTAAAGACAACACTGAGGCGGGGAGCTAGGACATCAGCCCTCTGTTTAAAGAACAGAGGAAACATTCCCAAGGGGTCAATACCACCATAAGAGTCCAACTCATGAAGGAGTTTTTTTTAACTTCCCTTGACCTAAAGGCAAATGAGGAGAGACCAGGACAGGGGTGACATGTGGAGGGCAACTCTACAGACTCCCTTGACTGCTTGCTATCAAAGTGAGCTGCAAGCAATGCAGCCTTACCACCGGGCTCATACACCAGGCTACCACCGTCACCAACCAAGGGGGGGAGTGAAGAGTCAGACCCGAATACAGCACTCTTCAAGGTAGACCACCATTTATGTGGGCTCCGAGCATTCTGCAACACATCTTTTTCTTGATACTTCTCCCTTTCCCCTTTACCGATATATTGTTCAATGGCACTACTACACATATTTCCATACTCTTTCCTTATATTAATTTTCCCTCTTCACTCTAATCCCCTTATTGTCAATCTACTTATATTGTTCTAGTAACTGTATATTGATTAAAATCAGCACTATAAATATCTGCACATACCTTTCCTGATTATATCTTACTTCTCCTAATCCCTTATACAGTCATTCTTTTCCTACTCTTCCATTTATATTGGGATAAATCAGCACTATATCTTTTTCCATACCACGTTCCTGATTATTTTCATTTTCTAATTCCTTATGATGCCATTTTATTCCTTCCTATTCCTCCAGATAAAGTGTTCAAAACTAGCACTATATACACCTATATCCACATTCCTTTCCTTTTATTTTCCCCCTCCAACATCATTGCTTATATTATCATTCTACTGTTACTCTTACATATTTCTTCCTTCCCCTTTATCTCTTACAATGTCAGTCCATTCCTTACAGAACACCTCTACCTTTGCCTTCTTACCCATAAGATTCACTCACTCGCTGAATGTGTATCTGTTTTTTTTTTTTTTTTTTTTTTTTTTTTTTTTTTTTTTTTTTTTTTTTTGTCTGTCTGTCTGTCTGTCTGTCTGTCTGT
>JAWQEG010005228.1:35000-53892 GCA_033782935.1 Petrolisthes cinctipes
TCTTTTATATTATTGGTCTGAAATTGAATTAGAGCGAGATGACTGGTCCATCAGCAAGAAAATTTACATGTACTACATGCAAGGTGTACCGCTGGTGTGAGGACTTCAGCGGGAGGAGTGCGAGCGACCTAGACTCCTCGAGTGTCTGCGACTTTTGCAAACTCGAGGAGAGGTTGATGAAGCACATCTCACTGCTCACGAAGGAGAACAACTCCCTAAAGGAGGAAGTTCTCCGAATGGACTCGCAGAGGTGTGACTGCCATGTGAGAGACAAGGCAGTCCAAGGAGCTTCTTCACCGGAGAGCTCCACCACGGCGGTAAAGAAGAAGAAGAAGAAGAACAAGAAAAAGAACAACAAGAAGAAGAACAGCAACAATGAAGAGGGAGAAGAGACTGCAGAAGGAAAAGAGACTGCAGAAAAGTGTGATGGAAAAGAGGAGGGGAATATGGAGAAGGAAGAAAAACCCAAGAAGACAATTGAGGAGGGATTAGAGGAAAGTGAGGAATCAAATAAGAAGGAAAAGAAAATGAAGAAGGAAAAGAAGACGAAGAAGAAGCAACCTGGAGGAAGTGACGAGCCCGGCAGGAATTCAAAACACTCTCGGGTTCCTCACAAGGCATCTCGTACTCCTACCAAGGAGAGGCCTGTGGATATACACATTGTAGGTGATTCCCAGGCACGAGGGCTGGAACCCCTAATGGCAGATCGCCTTCACACTTCTGTGAAGGTGAATTGTTTGCCAGGTTGTGGCAATGCTGACCTCCGAAAGGAAGCTGAGAGGATCCAAACGTCCAGATCTGCTGTCATTGCACTCATGGTGAGTGGTAATGACATCTACCTGAGAAATGGTAGAGTAGGCATGACCGAAGGAGTCCTCTCGGATGTGCTCGGTGCAGTAGACGACTGTGGGTCAAAAACCCGCAGAAGGGTAGTTGTTGGCATGCTCCCAAGGAGAGGCCCTTTAGGGACTGCTCTGTCAAAGAACATTGCAGTAAATCAGCGCCTGGCTGATTTGTGTACTGCCGAGGGGGTGTTCTTTGTGGACCCCTACACCTCACTCTTTGGTAGAGACGACCTCTACCAGAGGGATGGCACACATCTCTCACTAAAGGGGAAAGAAGTGCTTTCCAAATTAATGGAAGACGCCGTCCAACGATGTCTCAGGAGCACTCGACCGAGCGTGGAGGAGAGCCCTCGTCGCTATGCTAGAGTGACCCCAGAGAAGACATTCGCTGAGATCCTGAAGAAGGATATCCCCAGCACTACCAAGACAATGACCAAACCGGGAAACGGAAGAGTATAGGGAGCCCTGCAGTTGGGGGTTCCCTGAAGGTTCTATTGTTCAACGCCAGGTCCATCCGAAACAAGTTTTTGGAACTGCGGGCCCTCGTTGCGACAGAGGAACCCGAGATGGTGGCCATAACGGAGTCATGGTTGAGAACCTCAGACAGAGATCTTGAAGGGGAATTCGTGATTCCAGGCTACCAACTCTTCCACAAAGATAGAGAGGACAGAGGGGGTGGTGGTGTGCTGTTGTATGTAAAGAACTCCATCAAATCGATGACCTGCAACATCACATCGAACCACGAGCTCCTTGGAGTTGACCTAGAAATAGGCACTGCAAAATACAGAACCCTGCTGCTTTATAGACCCCCTGGACAACTCAATGAGATGGACAGGGACCTATACCAGTTGCTGGGTGAACTAGTGGATGGCAGGGTGTGCATCCTTATGGGGGACTTCAACACACATGTTGACTGGGAAACCAGAGAGCCCTCTGCCGAGAACACACCACTCTTGGAGTTTGTAAATGATGAATTCCTCACTCAATGGGTAAGGGAGCCAACAAGAGGTGCTAACATACTCGACTTGGTCCTCACCTCCGAGGATGACATCATTCAAGACCTCTCTGTAAATGAAGAAATAGGTGGAAGCGACCACAAGCTTATAAGATTTTCAGTTAAGGTCCCTAATATGGAGTCCGTGACCCCGGTGCATAGAAAATTAGACATGGGGAGAGCGGACTTTGCAGGTCTTCGTGAAGGCGTTGCTGAAATGGAACTAGAGGAGGGAGAGAGTGCTGATGATCTGTGGAGGTCATTCTTGTCTTCCTTCATGGAACTTCAGTCGCGCTTTATTCCCCTGAAGGGAACAGGTCAGAAGTTCATTCAACCGAAGTGGTTTAATCGGGAAATCCGTAACCTACTAAGGGAGAGGAGAACTGCGTATCGTCGAGCGAAGGCATCTGGGGACTTTGACGGTCATAGAAGACTGAATCGAAACGTGAAGTCCAAAATAAGGGCGGCTAAGCGTGCTGAGGAGGTCCGTGTGGCTAGACTCTGCAAAGAGAACCCCAAGGAGTTTTTCAGTTATGTGAATGGCCGTAAACCAATCCGATGCAGGATCGGTCCCTTGGTGAATGAGGATGGAGCATTGATGCACTCTGATGCAGAAAATGCTAACCTCTTAAATGAGTACTTCTCTTCAGTGTTCTCTGAGGAGAGTGGTCCCATTCCCGAACCTTTGGACTCCTTCAGTGAGAAGTTGGAGTCAATGGTCTTCACCCAAGAAGAAATCGAGAGAAAAATAATCGAATTAAAAGCAAACAAGTCCCCCGGTCCGGATGGATTCTTACCTAGAGTGTTGAAAGAAGTGCATGGTGAAGTATCACGGCACCTGTGCATGGTCTTCAACAGGATAATCCAGACTGGATGCGTTCCTAGAGACTGGCGTGAGGCAGAGGTGACTCCTATCTTCAAGAAGGGAGATGCTAGCCAACCGTCAAACTACAGACCCATCAGTTTAACCTCGATAGTCTGTAAACTCATGGAGAGCATCATGGTGGACAAAATAACAGCACACTTAGAATCAAATTTGCTACTGAGGGGTTCCCAGCATGGGTTCCGGCAGCACCGGTCATGCCTCACAAATCTGGTGGAATTCTTCCATTTTGTTTTCAGTGAGCATGATCGGGATAAAGCGGTCGATGTTGTCTACTTAGACTTTCAGAAAGCCTTTGATAAGGTACCCCACCGCCGCCTCCTTCGGAAAGTGCGTGCACTGGGCATAGACGGAAATGTGGCAAATTGGATAGAGAACTGGCTAAGTGACAGACGGCAGCGGGTGGTAGTGAATGGACAGGCTTCAGAGTGGGTGCCCGTTACTAGCGGTGTTCCCCAAGGTTCTGTTCTGGGACCACTACTGTTTATTATCTATGTTAATGACGTGGATGGTGACATGGTTGCCAAGATTTCCAAATTCGCCGATGATACTAAGCTTGGTATGAATGTCGCAAAAGAAGGAAATACTACCCGCTTACAAGAAGATCTTAGGAAGATCGGGGAGTGGTCTGACACGTGGCAAATGCCATTTAACGTGAACAAATGCAAAGTTATGCATATAGGCCACAGAAACCCCCGAACAGAGTATAACCTTAAGGGCAATGCTCTCGTAAGCACTGATACTGAGAAAGACTTGGGTGTAACTATCACCAGCGACCTCAAGTTCTCAAAGCAGTGTATTGAGGCTGAGAAGAAAGCCCAAAGGATGTTAGGGTACATAAAGCGACAGTTTGGATACCGGAACAAGGAGATAGTACTTTGTCTGTACAATTCCCTTGTCCGACCGCACCTGGAGTATGCAGTCCAGTTTTGGAGTCCTTCTTACCGGAAGGATATCGCGAGATTGGAACGAGTGCAAGCCAGGGCAACCAAACTTATACCCTCTCTTAGACACAAGAGCTATAAAGAGCGGTTGGTAGAACTCGATCTGTTCTCTTTGGAAACCCGGAGACTGCGTGGTCAGCTTATCGAAGTGTTTAAAATACTACGAGGCTTTGACAATGTAGACTACAGGGACATTTTCCAACTCAGTGAGGGCACAACCAGGAATCATGGCTACAAACTTGAACTGAAGCGATACAACCGTGATCTGTGTGGTAAGTTCTTTACATACAGCATCTGCGGTACTTGGAACGCGCTTCCTGCTGATGTAGTCAACAGCAACTCTGTGGATCAGTTCAAGTCCAGATTAGACAAAGCCTTAAACCACCGTCTAGGTGTTTAAGCCGTTGTGAGAGTGTTCCTTGATGGTTTCACATGACACATTCGAGGACGGTCGCCTACTTGCGCAACTAAACCCACAGGTACCCTCTTTGTATGGATCGTAAGGTCCCCTAGGGTACTTCTTTTCTTTTCCTTGTAACTCTCTCTCTCTCTCTCTCTCTCTCTCTCTCTCTCTCTCTCTCTCTCTCTCTCTCTCTCTCTCTCTCTCTCTCTCTCTGTGTGTGTGTGTGTGTGTGTGTGTGTGTGTGTGTCCCCTCCCTCACACGCACACACACCATCGTAAAGTTTATGTCCATTTTCTTGCACACTATCTCTCTCTTCCATTGCTACGCTCTTCCTTTTCTCGCGTCTCTTTCCTTTTTCACCTTTGCCCCCTGCAGAGATATTTAAGAGTGTCTGTCTGTCTCCTCTCCTCCCCTCTCTTCTCCTCTCCACACTCTCCCCTCCCTCTCACACGCTTACTTTTCCATTCCTCTTCTCTTCTCCTCCCCTTCCCTCGCCACACACCCCTCTCATATTCCCTTCCCTCTCCACACTCCCTCTCCCATACCCTCCGCTCTCGACACTCTCCCTTCCATTCTCCTCCCTCTCACATGATCACCTTTCCATTCCTCCTCCTCTCCCTTCCTCTCCCCTCTCCTCTCTTTATTCCATTCTCCCACACTCTCCCATCCTCTCCCCTCTCTATTCTTCTTCCACATTCTCCCCTCTCACACAATCTCTTTCCATTCCTCCTTCCCTCCCCATACTCTTCCATCCCCTCTCCTCCATTCCTCCTCCCCTCCCCTCTCCATTACTCCTCCCTTCATTCCTCATCTCCCTTCTCCACACTCTCCCCGCTCTTCCTCCTTCATTCTTCTCCCCACTCCACACTTTCCCCCACTCCCCTTCCCTCTCCACATTCTCCCCTCTCACACGATCACCTTTCCAATCTTCTCCTCTTTCACCTTCCTCTCTCCCCACACATTTCCTGCACATACTAAAACAATAAAACCTTCTCCTTGCCTCGCCTATTCCACTTTCCTACATATTACCTATTTTATTCCTCTCTCCTTATTTTATGAAATGGGTAGTGGACTGGAGGTAAATTTGGAGCAAATGATTCCTCCAAACCATTCCAACCAACAGGATACCATTATTTTTGTTCATTTGGTCCCGTTTCGTGGCATACATTGGAGGAATCAAAACGCTCCACTGTCCCAAACATATACTATCCCCTTAACTACATCTGCCTATAATTAAACATGTAATTCATTAAATATTGACTTAAATGACTGGTAAAATATCTATAGTTTGTGACTTGGTTAGACTGACACATGTAACACTAATGATTCACTCACTACATACATTCTATTATTTTTAACTTGGTAATATTGTACCGGCTCCCTCACTAAGTTCTTGGCATTATTTTGTAAATGTAAAGTAATCCAAGATAAAATACATCCAATGATTAACACTGGAATGTACAGTTGGCAACACATATAAATGGTACAGTCAGAGTTGTCAGTCCTCTTATCCTGTACCAATTATAAATGCTGGCAATTGTGCACAAAACGAGCATCAAAGGCCATATTAATTAAAGGTGAATCAGTGCATTTTTACCAGGATAACACACACACATACACATATATACATATATACACACATACAGGAGGTCGGGGGAGAAGGTGATAGAGAAGATAGAAAGGAAACATATTTAATGACAGAATTATCACAACAAGAGAAAACTCCAACAAAAGAAATATGAATGAGGACTGTGAGTTCATTGACCACACACACACACACACACACACACACACACTGGTCACATGTGGGTTATTGAGTAGTGTTCCTGTTTTGTTAATGAGGGTCAGTGCAAATCCGGGTCGCATATTTCCATTTTTTATACGCGCGTCTCAATACCACTCCCGGCAGGCCACCGTCTCAGCTGGGTTAGGGTAAGTGAGGTTGGGTTGGGTTGCGTTAGGTTGGGCTGGGCTGGGCTGGGTTGGGTTGGGTTTAAGATACGTTAGGGTAGGGCTGGGTAGGGTGGGTTAGGGCAAGGTGGGATATGTTAGTTTAGGTTTGGATAGGTTAGTTTAGGTTTGGATAGGTTAGTTTAGGTTTGGATAGGTTAGGATAGGTTAGGGTAGGTTAGGTTACGGGTCCTCGAATTCGCTCTCATTAGGTAAAATGCCCTGGGAAAGACAATGAGACTATTTTCAAAAATATCTAAAGGTTTGTTTTATTGCTACAACCCAAGCGTCATTTTACAGTTTTTTATTTTTTTATCTTTGGGTCCCGGCTGAGACGAGCTGGTATACAGAACAGAAAGTTACTACCGGGGATAATAACGTTACGTTATAGACTGACCCTATGATCGTGGAAGAGACTTGGTGGACTCTGATTCCTCCTAAATATGCCACAATACAATCTCCTTCAATATAGGTGGGGTTTGTTAAAAAGTGATATTGGTTCATTTGATTCATTCAAAAGGCTCACTTTCATTCACCTGATGCAGGACTTTCAATTTCGACTATACATCCCTCTCAACTGCCCCTCCTTTCCTTCGTGTTTGCTGCCCCTCGTCCTTCCGTACCTGCAGGATCTTCCAGGCCTAAGGAAATCTTCCTTCATCTTTAATACATCAATCCATGATTGTAATTTTCTGTTGTAGACTCACTAACGCTGATGTATAATTATTTCCGTTCTGTATGGGTGCTCCTCTCAGCCTGGGCCCAAAGGAAAAACAAAAGTTGAAAAATGACGCCTATGTTGTAGCGACAAAATTTACAATAGGATACTAGGATATTCTTGAAACTATTTTCCATGTCTTTCCCAGCTCATTTTGCCTACCATACGAACTAAACGACCTCTAACCTAACCTAACCTAACCGAACGGAGACGAGCATGTATATAGAATGGAAATATGCTCCCTGGGAGAACCAAAAATTAAAGTTTCAACGGCACCCAAACACGGGGAAAACAAATATATCAAAATCAAAATACATGAAAATCAAAATAAATCAAAATCCCAATAAATCCATGGTAAGTGTGAGAAAGGTATATAAAGGTTTTGGTAAATGACTCACGGAAATGGCAGGAAAAATTTCAGAGGGTAAATTGTGAAGAGAAATATTGTGGTGAGGATAAATTTGGCGGTGGTAATGTTGGTGGTGGGAGCTGCAAGGACCACCATTATAACACACACACTAACACACAAAATAACACTAAGACACACACACACTAACACACACACACATACTAACACTAACACACGTTAACACACACACGCACACTAACAGACACACTAACTCACACACACACTAACACTAACACATACACACACTAACACTAATTCACACACACACACTAACACACACACACACACACACACACACACAGAGAGAGAGAGAGAGAGAGAGAGAGAGAGAGAGAGAGAGAGAGAGAGAGAGAATGCATATGAAAAGAAGGTAAAGGGAGAGAACGATAAGTGGGAGGAGGTCAGGGAAAATAAACACATAAGTAAAGAACAAAGTGCAGTAGTCTGATGGCATTACACTAAAGCTCTCTCTCTCTCCACCACCTCCTTCACCACCATCCTCCTCTCTCTCTCTCTCTCTCTCTCTCTCTCTCTCTCTCTAGATTGATAGATACATAAATACATGTTACACTGAGACAGGTAATTATAGACAGACATATATAGATAGATAGATTATAATTTAGATAAATGAATATAGTTATGTATCTATGAATGTATAAACCGGTATACATAAGTTGTTGTTGTTGTTTTTTTGTTTTTTTTACATCTTAAGCAATTATTTATCCTGAAAAACTTAAGTAATTCTTATTCATTGTTTTTCCAACTCAAGAGAATGAGACGATGTTTACAGAGTAGGACAAGGAGGAGGTGGAGAGGGAACAACTGAGGGACATTCACAAACAAAAGGATTTACCGAGGAATGTCCTTACTACGAAAATAATATTACTTACTGAAGAAAATTATATAAGAAGAAAATTATGCAAATGTAATAAATATGTTTTTGCTTGCATTAGAAATTTACTCTCTTCCATTGACTAAAACTTAAAGCCAAAAGTCAGATGTACAGTTACGAGTCATAATAAGTATCCAGGTCTTGTTGAAGTTTGGAATCATTTGACATACCAGTGAACCAATTACAATGTTTATCCTGTCTCATACATACTGTACTTACTGGTGACTGTATAATCGCAATCCAAAATTTGTATCCAGGTCTTGTTGCAGTTTCGAATAATTTGACATACAGGTGAACCAATTCCAACGTTTATACTGCTTCATATTTGTTTGTGCTGGCCTAATACTCGATCAGGCTATTCGAAGCAAGCCTGGATACATATTTTGGATTGCGACTGTACATGCTGAGGTAAAGGTGACGGGGAAGAGGTCACAGGAAAGGTCACAAGTGGAAATAACATCATAGAAGAGGTCAGCAAGGATGAAATGAAGACTAGATAGAGACTTACTGTATAATAAATACAATATTGTATTAATTCAAGGAAACGAAAGAAGAAGAAGAAAAAGAATGAAATCATGAATAGGAAGAGGGAAGGATGAAGAAAAGGAATGAGAAAAGGAGGAAATTTAGTCTAGAGAAACCCACAAGACATTACACATACTGGAAGAAAATGGAAGAGAGGAGGGAAAGAAGAGAGGAAGGGATGGAGGAGGGGAAGGGATGGAGGAAGGGAAGGGATGGAGGAAGGGAAGGGAAGAGGTGGAGGAGTGAAAGAGGTGAGGAGGGAAGGATGGGGTGGAGGAGGGTAAGGGTAAAGGATGGTAAGGGGTGGAGGAGGCAAGAATTTATAAGCAGGAGAAGACTGGCTGTGAGATAATGTAGACAGCAAGTACACACACACACACACACACACACACACACACACACAAAACAAAAGAAAAAAACACGAGAATGAGAACTGAGGAAGTTTTGTATATTTTGGGAAAAGTAAGAGGAGGTGAATATGAACAAGAGAGAGAGAGAGAGAGAGAGAGAGAGAGAGAGAGAGAGAGAGAGAGAGAGAGAGAGAGAGAGAGAGCCGACGAAGAGGAAAGAAGAGGAAAGTTTAAAATTGTATTATCCTCTTCTTGCCTTGACGAAAACAGGGAAGAAAGAAAGAACCCACCTACACATTTATTCACCAAGTGTGTACGATTTGAAGCACGAGCAATGCAGATATTCATCCCAGAAAATTGCCCTCTGTTACCAAGTGTGTACAATTTGAGAAAAGAAAAGATGGAGTTTCTCTTCCATGAGTATTGAACCCATTTACCAAGTGTGTACGATTTGAGGCAATGCAGTTTCTCTTCCCCATAAATTGCCCTCATTCACATTCCTATTCATATACAAGATAAAGTCCTGAAACTGAACACATTTGGTAAACACTCCCCACCACCACCACTGCCACCACCACCACCACCACCACCTCCTCGCCACGAGTGAAGATTTCTGAATTTTATAATGTAGTTTCTCAGCGAGAGATTAGTCCAGATGAAGGATGACGTTAGGAAACAGTGGTTGACACAAATATACCATTACCTGACGAAAATATAAGAATAACAAAAAATAGGGTGAATAGCGGACGAAGATAGTATTGTAGCGGACGAAAATAGTATATACTGTTAAGGCCGTATCACACGGTCGCTCTTTTCCTGCGACACCATTTTCGACGACATGTCGCGGGAAACAATAGCACACGGCAAATTCTCAAGAAAGACAACAACGACGACCGACGATACCACGCGGGCGGCGGGACAACCAAAACACTCTGTCACAAAAGCGAAATCACCAAGGATGGACGCCATTAACCGAGCAATTTTAGCTGTTGGAGCATGTGCAATTGCTTTGGAAGAAGAAGAAAGAGGTGTGGACCAGGCGGCAGGAGAAAGCAGAAATGTAAACAAACCCCGAAATCATATCAATGTTCCATGCTCATATTTAACAGTTAAATTCGGTGTATATAATATATAAGATCTAGGAATACAATTTCTATATTCAAATAATGATACCGAACACTACTTAAATTATAATATGCCATAATAATATATTCCATACAATATTATTCACAATAGACTTTCAACGACTTTCTCCCTGTCGCCGGGAATCCCTGACAGTTTTCGATAGTCGTCGTCCGAAATCTCCCGTTTCCCGCGACATGTCGTCGAAAATGGTGTCGCACGACACGATGTCGCAGGAAAAAGTGCCCGTGTGATACCCGCTTAACAGACGAAAATAGTATGTATAGAGTAAGGGACGAAAATAGTTTCACCAGATTATCTACTGCCTAAATTGTCACGAAGAAAACTCAAGCTCATTTCTCGATCCCAAGTAAAGCTGAACCAGTGAATGTGAGACAACTTGTACAGCCATGGCTGATAGTGCTGGACCAGGGTCCAAGGAGTGTTGGAGAACAACTGAACAGAGTTCGAAAAAGTGAGTCTTCTAACCCTGGATAGCTAATTAAATCTTTGACCAGTGTAGGAACATATCGTGAGAATGTAGGGTTTTTGACGGTGACTATTGTACAGCCATTGCTGATAGTGTTGGACCAGGTCACCAGGGTCCAAGGAGTGTTGGAGAACAACTGAACAAAGTTCAAGCAAGTGAATTTTTCAAACCATTCTCAACGTTGAGAGAGGTGTAATTAATACCATTTACCAAAATCTAGAAGCACACACACACACACATCTCAAGACCTCCTATTGGCATCCAGACAGAGAGAAAGAGATGAGGGTAAGTATTGAATACTGTGGTTGTCATGGTTTCAGTGAGGATGTTTTATCATGTAATATGCCATTATAATAATACGCCTGGACCTCAGTTGGAAAGATTAAGGACCCTGTGATCGTGTATGAGAGTTGGTGGCTTCTGATTCCTCCTGAATATGCCACGAAACAAGCTCCTTTACTATAGGTGGTGTTTCGTGGCAATATCTGAACGACTCACCAACCTCCAATTTTCTGACTGCATCATGGAGGTCCTTAAGGGTTGCATTATTAAACAATTTTTTTGAGGACAAGGCTCTTCATCGCGTAACTTTCTCACAGAGCTGTTTCAGGGAAGAGGGATGTGGCAGTCTAAAGGTGTAATACACTTTTGGTACTGTACAGTCGGCGGCAGAAGTCGTGTCGCCTCACCTGCTTCACCGAGACATGCAGTGTTCATGGAGTCGAGAAATACGCACGTTTTCTACACCTAACAATCTTGAGTCCATGAACATCGCGAGCCTCAGTGAAGCAAGTGAGGCGACAGGACTTTTGCCGCCGACTGTACATTGGAGCTCCTTGATCCATCCAAAGTATGCCAGAAAATAGGACCAGATGAACAAATATAAGGATGACTTCTTGTTGTTGAAGTTCCTCAAGCTGTCTGACCGAGCAGCCCCGAGTTCCTGAGGAAGGCTAATAAGGCTTGAACTGGGCTTTCCCACAATGCCTTCAGTGAGTGTTGTCTGGAATAGATTGGAGGAATCAGTTGCTCAAACTTTACAAACACTGTAAATAAATAACTACTGTGGATATTTTAAGTCCCTCCTCTCAGAAAACTTCGTTCTCTCATCATTTAGGCTACAAATTTAGTGTCCTTTTTTTACCTCCGCCGTGTGCAGACAGAAGGAAAGGATATGTTGGGCTATTGTATGTACAGTCGGAGGTAGAAGTCCTGTCGCCTCACTTGCTTCGCCGAGGCACGTAATGTTCATAGACTCGAGATTATTAAGTGCAGAAAACGGGCGTATTTTTCAAGTCCATGAACACTACCTGGTGTCTCGGTGAAGCAGGTGAGGCGACAGGACTTCTGCCGCCGACTGTACATATTGTACAGTCGCCATCATTGCCGCGTGGTACAGGGGCTCACATGTTGTAAGAGAATTAAGTGATTCGGTCAGTTCCTTTAGCAACAAAGTTCACTTCATGTAATAGTGAATCGAGGATACTCCATCTCACACACGTGGATTTTTTCGAGCTAAATCATGACAGTGGTGCTACATCTCTGAGTATGTGTGAGCGGCAGTGCTGGCGAGTGTACCATATCAATAACATTGTGTTGTATGTTAAGATGTGTTTCAATATTAGCATCTCAACATTCGAAAACAAAAGTTGACAATATTTGTTTTATTCGTCTTCTAACAAATGCAGATATAAAACATTCTTAAAACAATAATGTGCTGTTTTTTTTCTTACAAATTTGGTACCATGGAAAATAAATCTCATTAACATAAATAATTCCATCAAGAAAGATAATTACCAATATCCCGTGAAGAGAACTGTGTCCTTCATAATAACTGCTGCGAAACATATTGGGCAAAGACACAGTCGATTCCTCCTTTCCAGGCCTAGTAATATTTTCAGTCTCAGTGTAAATGTCCTTCTTACTCATCACCTGTCCTGACTACAACACACTTTTATACCTTGTCCTGCCCTGTTAACTCTGCCTCTCTCTACCCTGTTAACCCTGCCTCTCTCTACCCTGTTAACCCTGCCTCTCACTACCCTGTTAACCCTGCCTCTCTCTACCCTGTTAACCCTGCCTCTCTCTACCCTGTTAACCCTGCCTCTCTCTACCCTGTTAACCCTGCCTCTCACTACCCTGTTAACCCTGCCCCTCTCTACCCTGTTAACCCTGCCTCTCTCTACACTGTTAACCCTGCCTCTCTCTACCCTGTTAACCCTGCCTCTCTCTACCCTGTTAACCCTGCCTCTCTCTGCCCTGTTAACCCTGCCTCTCTCTGCCCTGTTAACCCTGTCTCTCTCTACCCTGTTTGCCCTGGTCCCCTACCCCCTGTGGTGCGTTGCTCTCCCCACCCCTTCCCACCTACATCCCAGCCCACCTCGCCTCACCAATCACACACCGACGCCTTTGATCCACACCGGACTGCCTGAGAGTGGCGTCCGTTCATGGATGTTGGCACACACAGATAGACAGACAGACACAGAGAAACAAACAGACACACAGACAGCCAGACAGATGGACAGCCTGACAGAGAAACAATCAGATACACAGACAGACAGACGGAAGGACAGACAGACAGACACACTGACTTTTCCCTGGTCTTGATAACATGCTACCCAGGAGGGAGAAATATACAAATGTTACATTAAATTGGAAGTATGTAAATGGTACAGTACCTTCTCTTTGGTTGGGTTTATAGGGAGAACTTTCCAATTCGAATAGAAAAAAGAAGAAGAAATTCTTACACTATACAACTCGCTAGTACTTCCCCATCAAGAATACTGTGTCCAGTTTGTGTCACTCTACTTCAAAAAGGATATGAACAAATTAAAAAAAATACAATACAAGGTAACAAAATTATTTCCCAGACTAAAAAATAAATCATATCAAGAGTGGATTAAAAAGTTAAATCAATTTCGCTTAACAAAACGTAGATTACGAGGTGATCCTAACTGAAGTCTGCAATGATTTTGAAAAGTTTTCACGACTATATTATTATTGACGAGTCAAACGTAAAAAGAAACCCTGGATATAAAATCATGGACAAACATTTCAGTACAAATGAAGCTAAATACTTCTTCTTTAATGGCTTGGTAAATATTTGGAATGTTCTCCATGACTATAAATATAGTAAACTGTAACACAATAGAAACTTTTAAGAAACATTTAGACAAATATATCGAGAGCAAAACAAAACAAAACAACTCCAACTCACACTATGTTATAGAATATAGAATGATCCATACGCGCTAAACTCTGTTACCATTTTAGGATGTAGTGTTAAATCAATTGGTGAATAGAACATTTCTTTCCCCTTTCTTTTCTATATTTTCGTTGTAAATTGCATATCAGTTTTTATATACTCTGTGTTTCCCTTCAACAGTTTTGTTGCCAGGGAAAGCTGGAGGGATTGGTGTGTGGGGAGGAGCCTTACACTATTCTATCCTTTCTCTCTTCCAGTAGTTAGTAGCTTTGACCCAAACAGCCTCGTAAGGACCAACAGTTCGGCTACTGTTTGATTTCCTTTGTATTTCTTTTCTTCCCTGGGTGTTCCAGGCTTAGTGAGGTATTTCAACTCATCCATACACAACTCACTAAACTTAAAACATATCCACACAGTCATTGATTAAACCGAGGGATATAAGTTCACATCAATATTGTTCATTCATCCCTGCTGTCTGTATACACACACACACACACACACACACACACATTCATCCCTGCTGTCTGTCTACTGTTCACCTCAGAAGATTAAGTCAGGTGTGCCTCAAGGGACTAGAATGGGACCCTTGTGTTTCTTAATCCTCATAAATGATGCCCTGACAGACACACCACACCGGTGGAAATATGTGGATGATTCCACTGTCGGTGTTGTGGTGGATAACACACAACCTAGCTACCACCACCTCCAACAACAACTAAATAACCTTCAGTCCTGGACCGAGGTTAATAATGTGACCATCAACCTCAACAAGACGGTGGTGATGCATTTTCACACATCCACCACACATGTACCACCACCTGCAGTCACTCTCGGAGGTCACCCACTCCAGGTTGTTGTGGAGGCAACCAAACTCCTGGGGATAATAATAGACAGCAAATTGAACTGGAAGCAGCACATCACCACCATCACCCAGTCAGCCTCTTATCGCCTCTATATGATAAGAAGGCTCAAATCCCTAGGCACACCAGAGTGGGAGCTGAGGGGTAATTACCAAATGTTTGTACTCCCCAAGCTAACATATGTCACCCCAAGTTGGTCTCCATCCATCAATAACACCCAGAAAAAACAACTTGAGAGGATACAGAAAGGAGCCTGTCGTATCATACTGGGCACTCGTTATACCACCTACAAAGAAGCCCTAGACATCCTACAAATGACCTCCCTGGACAGTACACACCTTAACATCTTAAAGGGATTCAGCGAACAACTGCTGAACAACCCTAGACACCGAGAAATGCTCCCCCCCCCCCCCGCCTCCCACCACCACGGCGAGAAACCCGACACTCCAACATCCTCACACCGATAAGGGCACGAACCGACCGCTACAAGCACAGTCCCATACCTTCAATTGTAGATATAATTAATAGAAAATAATAACATCTAGAAACAATGTATATGTCAGCCTTCGAATTCAACTCCTCATACATCATTTTTTACATTTATCGTGATCATATTGTCCGTTCATCCATATAACTTCTCATTATATTATTCATCTATTTATATTTTCTTCCATATAGTATATCATCATGTTCATGTGCTAATTTGTGTATTTTCAGCCTTGTGGCTGCCATATCAATAAACAGTATATTATTATTATTATTATTACACACACACACACACACACACACACACACACACACATTCATCCCTGCTGTCTGTCTACTGCTCACACACACACACACACACACACACACACACACATTCATCCCTGTTGTATGTCTACTGTTCACACACACACACACACACACACACACATTCATCCCTGCTGTCTGTCTACTGTTCACACACACACACCTCCACCTTTCAAAATCTGACCTGTATTGTTCCCCAGGGTACCAAAATGGGGCCCCGCTGTTTCCTGCTGTTAATTAACGACGCCCTCACTGACACACCACACCGCTGGAAGTATGTGAATGACTCTACAGTAGGAGTCACTATCAACAATGACTTTCCTGATTACAGTCATCTACAGAATATCCTTGACAACCTCCAATCCTGGACCAGAGAAAATAGCGTCACCATCAACCAAACCAAGACTGTATTAATGCACATCAGTACATCCACCACTCCAGTACCACCACCTTATGTCACTATTGGCTCTCACTCACTACAGCTGGTTGAGTCCACTAGACTGCTGGGAGTCACCATTGACAATAAATTGGATTGGAAGCAGCACACCACCACCATCATCAAGGCAACCACATACAGACTTTACATGCTGAAAACAGTGAAGTCCTTGGGTGCCTTACACCAACAACTGAGGGACATATACTACCTTCATCCTGTCCAAGCTTACATACGCATCTCCAGCCTGGTCATCATCACTAAACATCACTCAACAACGCCGGCTGGAGAGGGTACAGAAAAGAGCATGTAAAATTATACTGGGGGTCACCTACACTACATATGACCAGGCTCTAATCTCCCTAAATCTACCCTCACTGACAGAGAGGATACCAACGTGACCTCCAGACTTTTGGTGAAAAGTTGCTGCTACACCCAAGACTCCGTCCACTCCTGCCCCCCCACCCTACCCCCTCCATCTAGGGCAGACCGTCACTATAAACAAACTGAAACCTATTAAAACAAGAACGGACAGATATAAAAATAGTCCTATTCCCACCATTGTAAATATAATAAATAAGTAATCATCCACTCTATACATGTATCATCTTTGTATAGATATTACACATCTCACTTTATTCATCCATTATGTCCATTATGTCCATTTATTATGTACGTATATTTTCAGACCCAGGGCTGCACTCTGTTCAATAAACCGTTTATTATTATTATTATTATTATTATTTATTTACATTCATTCCTGCTGTCTGTCTACTGTTCACACACACACACACACACACACACACAACTATCAAGCCAGTGGAGCTCCATGATATCCCAAACGAACACTGCAGCTGGTGTTGTCTCGGCTGGTTATTTCCCACAATCATTCGTCAAAGGTGTCAGAATAGTTGGTGTGAGGAGTGTACCCATAGTGTATGTGTTTATCTCATATTTTGTACCCATTTATGGTGTTTATGTATTGGTCATTCTTATCAAGTTGTAAAGAGAGAGAGAGAGAGAGAGAGAGAGAGAGAGAGAGAGAGAGAGAGAGAGAGAGAGAGAGAGAGAGAGAGAGAGAGAGAGAGGAGAGAGAGAGAGAGAGAGAGAGAGAGAGAGAGAGAGAGAGAGGTGAAAAGAATGATAAAAATAGAATGAAAACGAGATTCTGTATTGGTAATTCTTATGAAACTGTGGAGAGAGAGAGAGAGAGAGAGAGAGAGAGAGAGAGAGAGTTGTATCCTTTGCCTCCCCTTACCCACTTATGGAGAGAGAGAGTTGTATCCTTTTGCCTGTCCTTAGCTACTTATGGAGAGAGAGTTGTATCCTTTTGCCTGTCCTTAGCTACTTATGGAGAGAGAGTTGTATCCTTTTGCCTGTCCTTACCCACGTATGGAGGTGTGGAGGGACAGATGTAATGGCCTGAGGGAACACAGGGAGGGAATGGCAAGAGTAGGTTTCCTTGTACTTGTCTCTCACTCACACTCACACTCACACTCACTCACACTCACACTCTCTTTCTCTCTCCAACTTCCAACTTAATCACTCTCACTTCCCTTTTACTCTACTCTAACTTTCCCACTTCTTCCTCTCTCCAACCCATTCACCTTCACCTTCTTTCACCTTTTTCCTCTCTCTCTCTCCCTCTCTCTCTCCTCTCTCTCTCTCTCTCTCTCTCTCTCTCTCTCTCTCTCTCTCTCTCTCTCCTCTCTCTCTCTCTCTCTCTCTCTCTCTCTCTCTCTCTCTCTCTCTCTCTCTGTATATCACGGGTCAATGACGAATGAATGTTAGATTGATTGATATTAGGCGCCGCAGCAGCGAGGTCATATAGCGCCAGAAGAATGTGATAGTGATGAGACAGCATGCAGGAAGGAAATATAAGGAAAAGAGGGACAGTTGAAGAACTCAAAGGGAGTGGCTGGTGCCGAAGGGGCGCCAAAACCCTTAAAGTACTGCCCCCATCACTACTGTCACTACCCCCAGTGGTCGATGACGAATAACGACAATTACTTATGTTATTATTGAATCCATTACAGTTCTAACAAATGTTCTTATGGTAAGTCATTTAACAAACCGTATAAATGTTTCCTCGTTGGACAATTATGCTGGTCGTTATGTTGCTTAGCATAAAACTCATTTTTAATGGAAGTTTCCTATATAATTAATGTATTAGAATTAATGTATAATGGGACCAGCGTATGAGCTAACCTGTGTGTATAATCTTGATCGGCTTCATCGCAATAAACAAGGTAAATCTACTGTAGATCTAAATAGAGCACCTTTGTCTTCTATTCTGAGTACAGGAGGATTGTAACTGGAGCTGATAAGGATACTAATATTGAATCCACAGCACCTTCTGCTGTTAAGGAGGAAATACTGTGTTGGAAAATCTGGAGCAACTGATTCCTCAAAGCTATTCCAATCAACAGGCCACCTTTATTTTTGTTATTCTGGTCCTGTTTCCTGGCAATATTTGTGTAATAAATGCACTCCAATGTACCAAAATAATAACATTAACATGGCGTCTGAGAATACAGAGATAACGGAAAAGGTAATTGTATTTATACAGTATTTTGAATTACTTCAGGTTTGTTAGAACTGACTGTACATTTGACAAAAATAAGATAAAACTTCAATCATCCTTCACTTGTGTGTGTGTGTTTTTTTTTTTTTTTACCTTTCATGAAACAGAGTACAGGAATACAGAGTAAAGTAGATTACACTCAGTCCATAATCATTATAATCATCATAATCCTGACACCTCTTTATTCATCACTCAGCTGCTGTTCTTCGTTCACAAACAATTCACTCAAATAAAAAAAGTCAAGCACAGCAAAAAAAAAAATCTCGAAACTCATTTGACTTAAAGTTAGGAGTGGACAAACTTAAATGACTTACAGTAACGTCACATTTAATGTCGTGTGAACTACCAATTTCGAGTTGTAAAGAAATAATAATCCAATGAATGAATTATATTTCATATTTACTTTAATATCTTACAGGTAGTGGTCAAAAGTAGTCAACAGAAGTATGGGTATGTTTTACTATAACATCTCAGGAGTTGTAATTAGAAGTA